>CAJUYH010005899.1:39158-49372 GCA_910591685.1 Galerucella tenella
TTGGTCTAAAATGGCCTAATTAGTGTTACTATTATAGACGTCGTTTTTAGTTGACAATAATTATGTCTGGAGTATTTGACACAATTTCCACTGCGGAGTTAATTTATAGTTGTTTTCCCGTTATAAACCTTAATAACAAAATGAACGCTTAATATTATTGCAAATAGGGTTTAAGGGGTTAACAAGATTAGAGATTGAGAGCTGGAATGCAAGTATATACGACATGTAGACAACAATAACAGCAGTCGCAAATATTATATGGGGTTTGTAAATTAAACAATACCGGTGGAGTGTTCGGAGCAGCTTCAGAATAAATAGAGAATTTAAATTTAATTAAACACGGAACATTTGCTGAAATTACGGAAAATTAATGTCTTTATATACTCTAACTTGAGGTTTCGATCATGATCGGATCCATAATATAAGTGGGTGGAAAAAAGCTGGTAATTTGGTCCCCAAATATGACCTCACAGATGTTTAGGAGGTAATTTGGTCCCCGTGGCCAGCAGGTATAATATTCCGTACAAGTAATCTGGTCCCTATGGAATAAACATATACCTATATAGTTTCTCTAAGTTGTGTAATAAGTACGCTAAGTACTTGACTGCCTTACCTCAATTCTAAGAACTACATTCAATTGTATTTTCATTACGGGGGCGAAATTACTTGTCGGATTAATTTAGGGCTAGAGTACCAGAGTATTAACGTAGGTAGCGGGGACCAGATTACCTAACCCCTTTATAGCGATCAATAAATGACAAATTGCACAAAAATATTTATAACTTATTTATTATCTGAAATCCCAGGCGTGAATAGTAGCCCGGCACTTGCAAAGATGAATACGTGCCGGTTTGTGTAGCCTGTAATCTTTTTTCAGTTCTAATGGCATTATTACACCACCTGTCCACGTTGGTGGGCTTCACTCATATCTTCCATTCGCCAATACCACGTGAACCTCAAATAAAAGGAGTAAAAATAATGGGAATTATCTATTTATTTCTGTTATTGAATAGATTAAAAATTATTTAAAAAGAAATTTTTGATTGCTCCTGGTAAAAGCATCGATAAATGTCGTCTCGAACTTAATGAATAATGACAAATATTATTCGATAAGATTCCTCCATGACAGACGAAATTAATACAATGGATGACAAATTGCATTTTCTCAGTCAGTGTTTATCCGAGCAAGACTACAAACCTTAGGAGTTTGAAAAGCTAAATAACGATATAGCTTTAGAAGGGTTATTAAAATATTGAAAAAAAAAATTATACTTTTCAAACATCTATTAATATCTGATAGAAAATCCTTCTAATCCACATAATCACGTCAAGTTCAAGCTTCAACTTTCCTAAACAACGAGAGAACAAAATCACGAATTAATAAACCGTTGATTGATTGCAATTACTATAAGATGTTTGTTTTTGATACACGTCTCAAAATCTACATGTTTTGTGCTTATCCTTTAGCAATTACCGATTCCTTCTCTTTCTTACTTATAGACGATTCCTAGTTTTCGACAAGGACGCGAAGAGCGGTTGTCGAGATAAGAGTTTGTGTATCGCTGGGATACGACAAATGATACCCTAGCGTTGATTCTATTTTGGTTTTTCGATTTATTGAATTTTAACAAAAATTTATATAATTTAACAAGTATTATAAGGGTGATATTCATAGTTGACACTTAAGGGTCACTCATACTTCACTTATTGCATGCAGAGACACTGGGTTGAGGTTGAGTGTAACTTGAGTGAAATATGAGTGCAGATTTCAGCTCCCTTGAGTGGAGATTTCTAACCTTTAAACTATGTTTGTACCTTACACTGTCATTTTACGATATCAAAATTTTGTTTGGAAAGTCACCAAATATGGAATACCATTTTGTTTTTGGGATATAAAAAAAACTTCATATAAATTAAATCAGTTTAATGTTTTTACTAATCAGTCATACATTTATATGTAATCATTAACAGCCTTTAATCAAATATATTAGTTATCAAATTAAAATCTAACACAAAAAAACAAAATCACAAATGAGTAACCAAATATGGAATAGGTATCCATATATGGAAAATAAGCATAAATCAACATAACAATAACAAAAATGGACATTAATATCTTTGAGATCAATTAAATGAATATAATATATTGTGATAAATGAAAAAAGTTACATAATTACTTGCAAAAGTCACAGATCCAAGTATCAAACTCTGGACCAGCACAATCGTAATGTGTCCAGAGCTCACACATCAAGCATTTAATTTAATATTCCATAATTAGAAACCGACGACTGTCCATATTTGGATTTTTATACTAGTTCAAACTCTACTAAAAATTTTTTAAAGTCACAATATTTTAATGACAACAAAACAAAACACGCCTGCCACACGTGAAGCATTCGCGCAACTGACTCGATGGTGTGGGTACGATAGTTAGTAGACCGAATGAATCAGAAGATGGTCGAGTGTTGCGTTTCATACTTATAGTCTTAGAGAAATGAAGACATTCCATATTAGGATACTATTCCATATTTGGTGACTTTCCTCTAACGTTGATGCAAAACTTTCTCCACTCAATTTGAAGTATTACTTGAGTAATGACTGTGGATATGAAAAGTCGCCTCGAGCTAAACTCAAACTAAGTTTAGTTTGAGTATGAGTGACAATAAAGTGTCGACTATGAATTTCACCCTTATATAAATTATTGCTTATTAAAATTTGTATTTATTTCAACAGGCACTCAAGACCAAGGAAGTAGCTATACTCGATTTGAAATTGGTTGATAGTAATAAATCATTAAAATCCGTCAAACACGTATACAAAGTGGTCCACCTAAATTGCAAGTTTTAAATAGTATATAGTATATACATTGAAAGTATAGACCCTTTTGCATTTATTAAACTTTCCATTCCTATAGATCTGATAAGGGCGTCGAATACAAAGCTTAACCCGAGGCTCGAACAATAAGCGGTAGGATTCTACCAGTGATGTTTTGAACTCATGCACGTGCTTTCGGGTGGGTTTAAGTTTATATTAAACACAATAATTATATAATTTAGTGAACATTCGGATGTGTGGCATAATTTGTTACCCTTGTATTTGAATAAATATAATACTAATAACAATAAAGCAACCAATAAACAAGTAAATTTGGAAAAATGTTTCTATTTGAAATTCTATAAAATTTATAGTAAGTCATTACATTTCTTCGCTTTAAATTAATCATCATCAGAAAATGAAATATCTGAGGGACTGTCTTCTTCCCCTAAATTGATAATAAGTGGTTCGACCGTTTTCTCCAGTAAACTATCCAATTGCCACATTTTTTCCTCCTCCTTTATTACATGCTCTATACATCTTTGCCACTTCCCCGCGTTGACTTCTTGAAGGGCTTCTTCAAAGAGTTTTTGAACATCACTCATTTTATAAGTGGTATTTTTTCTAGCCACATAACCTTTCACATGAGCCCATACCAGTTCGATCGGATTTAATTCGCAATGGTAGGGGGGGAGCCGAAGCACTATTATATTTTGTTTTTTGGCCATTTCGTCAACAACATATTTTTGAAACCGATGTTTATGGGTGTTTACAATTGATAGCAACTCCTTTTTAACCATATTGTCCTCAAATTGTATTTGTTTCTCCACAAGCCACTCGATAATTTTTGCTTTTCGCCAAGCAGTTGTAGGCATCTTCTCCAATCTTCTGGAGTGATACGGAGCGTTATCTAACACAATGACGGAGCCAGGTGGAATCAGCTCTATCATTTGTTCGAAATACTCCTCAAAAACATCAGCATTCATATCCTCGTGGTAATCGCCTGTACGAACTGATTGGAATGATAATAGTCCACCTTCTAAAAAGCCATTGGAGCTACCGATGTGAGTTATAATTAATCGTTTTCCTTTTCCAGAGGGCGGATTTATTCCTGTTGATAGACCGTCTAAAAATGCTTGCCGCTGAGAAGTCACATTTTTGTCTGTCCATATTTTTCCAACTGTGTAGCCTTCGTTCAGCCATGTTTCGTCCAAATAGAAAATTGTTTTGTTCTCATTGCGAAATTGTCTTATTTTTCTCAAATAATTACGTCTCCAACACACTATTTCATCTTTTTCGAGCAAATGAGACTTCCGACTATGTTTTTCCCATCTAAAATTCATTTCTCTTAGAACTTTCCATAGTTTATCTCTCTTGATTGCAGGAAAGTCTTCTTTTACTGCCCCTAAAACTCTATCCAAAGTAGGGATCTCCTTATTGAAACCTTTCGTCTTATGATGGCCTTTTCGTCCTCATCGATCGGTATTGTTCGCCTTCCTGGAGATGGTTTTGGTGGCGTCACGGTTCCTGTCTTTTCTTCCCGCATCAGCCTGTAGATGGTTGCTTTTCCAATACCTGTCATCTTTGAACAAAGTTCCACTGTAGAATCGATACTTATTGCACTTTTTTGATATCTAAGTGCATTAAATACATTAAGCACAATAATCTTTTCACTAATGCTTAGCGCTGATTTCGCAGCTCGCTTAACTGGAATAAATCCTGAAAGACTCTCCATTTTCAAAAATTACCCAAATGTGTGTCCTAGAATACTCGCATTGAGTTTGTTCGCTCTTAAAATGACTCACAGTTTTATACCAATAAGTAGAGGTACCTACCTACCTACCTACCTTTTTCGTAACAACCTGAAGTAACATTGTGTATTAATTGTTCCCGGAATTCTCGGCATAATTATTTTTACCTGTTATGACAATAATGATTACTAAATTATTCGGATAAGTAAATAGGGTTCAAACCGGCACGTCAGGTAGGTGCGCCTATGGAATCGGCTGCTAAAAATGATTTATTACTATCAACCAATTTCAAATCGAGTATAGACAACGATCAGCTCTCAAGATACCTACACGCCAAAGAAATAGAAGAGGTTCTGCTTAAAATAATTAAATTTGAAGATGTCACCCAAACAAACTGTATAATTTGTATTATTAGAAATACCTATGTTAGTCTTACCCACTCGACTTTATCGACTTTAGTTGGTGGAAAGTTTTCCGGCTAAGGAGCAAAATTTGTTAGTGAATTTTGTTGCCGGTTTATACTTAAAGTAAGTTTAGTCATGCGGGGAATCGCAAATTTGCGATTATGGAAAATATATATTTTCTTACAAGTTGGGGATTTTATTAATTAGAAGTTTTAACGAGGTATACCAAGATTAAATAGTGGCTTCTCGTTATTATGGTGTGTACGTACTCTTTACTACGGCTTTTGAAATCGGTAAAAACCTACACATAAAATATATAAGTGGAATAGTTACACTGAGAAACAAACCACAACAAAATCAGATATTTCTTGCGTTATATACATTTATAAGAACGTGTTACTCTACAGCCATAACAACTTTAATTTATGACTGGATATTTTTACATAAAAACCTAATAATCTAGGGTAAGCATGCAACCTGTGTCATTTGTCGTGTTTGCATATAATTCGAATTAAAATAGAAATTAAGTCGTAAAAATTTTAAGCAAAA
Organism: Galerucella tenella; assembly: GCA_910591685.1. Lineage (NCBI taxonomy): Eukaryota > Metazoa > Arthropoda > Insecta > Coleoptera > Chrysomelidae > Galerucella > Galerucella tenella. The sequence continues at coordinate 44,677 of CAJUYH010005899.1, forward strand.
AAAAAATGTAAAATATATAAAGAAAAAACATCCATCGTGTGTAATAAGCATATTAAACACTGTCAGTAGATTAATCTAGAAAAGTTTCACGATCTGCAACTAATTTTATTCTTCAAATAAAAAATATCCCTAACTAATCGAAGAATGTTTGAATTATGAGATGCCCGCTGGTAACTGTTATTGGAAATGTTGGTTTGATGCTTCTACTAGATATACACAATGTGTGGTAAAATAAGAACAGATGTATCAATGATTAACTGCCCTTTGAGAGAGAGAAAAAAATAATTGTTAACATCCAAATATATAACAGAAAAATTATTAAAAAAATCCATGTACATATTTAATTAAATCAACGGCAAAAACAAAAGCGAACATGTCTCATAAATCATAACTTCAAACCAAATCCGAGGTAGTTACATCTACAATTACATTGAAATATAAATCACCGACCGAGATTAACAAGAATCAAGTTTATAAACTTGGATTTATTATTATAATATTTCCTTTTCCCAAATCAAGGAAACATTAGATAAAATCGTTACAAAGATCAGGTATGACAAACTACAACGACGAAGACAGTGAAGTAGATAAAGTTTGTCCAAAATCAGAAATTAAAGCACGATCTCATCTTCTTTGTTAACTTTTTCCTTTGATTGGATGATAGGCAGATCAATGGGAAGAGTTGGCAAGGGAGATTTTAAGCTTCTACAAATTGATTTTCATGAAATGGTTGAAAATTCACCAGAACAGAAGCAAACCAAAGTTTACGCCAAACAGGAATGTGATGAATCTGCAAATCATGACCAAGTGCTGTCATTTAGAAGAAGAGATCGCTAAAACATTGATCGCCAATGAAAAAACATTATCGAAGCTGCTACTGCCATCAAATGAATTTCCTCTCGAATTCTGGAGAAAATAATTTCATTTTATTCCATAATAAAAATTCGAAGTTATTCATGTTGTAAATCATATTTGAATAGGGTGTATGTATACGCCTAGTAAAATGGATTAATTGGGAGCAGGAGTGGCCAAACTAAAACGGACTTCATTAAAAATAAATGGGTATTGCATGACGGTGGTGTGACTAAATCTTTCAGTAAACCATTAACCATGATATTTACCATTATCCGGTGACAATGATATGCAAAGATATTGTGTTTTTTATTTTTCAGTCAAATTACAAATTGTAGTTGGATGGAGTGTTTTTGTTCGAAAAGGAAATATTTGTCTGTTATATAATTAAGGTCTTCCATTCTTGTATGTTTTCTTCCGTTCCAGTTCTAGTCTACCGTTTTTTTTGCGTTTCTTCGTTCATTCAGTGTAAATATCTCGACTAATCAATAAACTCCAATGTGGATTGTACCTACTGGAAGTCTTCTAGCTACTTACTTATACCTTTAGTCCTCAGACTGTCTCTTCTCAGATATTTCCTTTCGCTAGAATGCCAGAAAGAACTAAATGAACTAGCAGACCACATTAAAGTAAGACTAGTGTGGGTGCCGGGACATAACGGTATTTTTGGGAATGAATAAGCTGATGAACTCGCGAGAATAGGTTCAGCAACAGCATATGTTGGACCAGAACCAGCTCTTGGAACCACAAAGAAGGTAGTCCGAGGGCAAATACAAAAATGGGAACAAAGCCAACATAGACTTCAGTGGAGGAACACTCCAAAGCAGGTACACAGTAAAACCTTCATAGGTGACACATGTGTAAAACGAGCCGGCTTCCGGCTTCCAAAACACACACAAAAAAAAACTACGCATTCTGTCGACTAAATTACCACCTATAAAGAAGATGAGTCTGGTTCAGACCTCGGACTGTAGGTTCTGTTATTTGGAGAAAGAAGCTGCAGAGCACATACTATGCTCATGCCCAGCTTTGGGCAGGCTTGTGGGGTGAACTGTAATCCCTAGGGGTGAGCCAAAATAGACCTAACGAAGGTTGTAGTGGTGAGTGGTGAGAAGGCCCCACTCACATAGAACCTAGCCAAACCTTCTGTTTTGTTTACATCTAAATATTACGTTGTTTACTTGTTCAAGATTTGTGTGTGACGCTACTGGATATCAACTAAAGATCAGTACTGGTGATTAAGTTGCGACGTTCGTCCATTTCTAAGAATTTCACTCACGGCCGTCTTTGGGTTCATGGGTCATCTAGTAGCCGCGGAATTATTATCATTATTAAAACAAAAGAAATAAGAGCGAATGTTTCATGTTTGAGTAAAAGATAATAAAAAAAAGCCGGTTTGTTGGTTATGAAGTTGATGGGAACGTTTTATTGCCGTATCGTGTATATGAAATAAAACATAATTTTGTTATTTATTACATTTTATCTTAATATTATACAAGATAATAATAATAATAAGCAGCAAAACTACATATTTAGAAAAACAAAACACCGAATTCTATATAGAAATCAATATTGAATAACTGGTAATAAATTAGAGTGAAAGCAATCTTCAATAACATAATTATGCCATTTATTTTGAATACCTCGAGTTTGGAGAAAAATATATTACAGTAATAAATTATTTCCTGCATAATTTCGAACATTAATGTGTCCTATAGGGGGGTGAGGAATATTGACTAATCGTTTTAAAAAATTCTTATCTCGGTACTTAAATATAGGAGATTTCCAACTTCCCCCTTAACTTAAAAATAATTTCCTTAATATATAACGATGGAGAAAAAAAAATGAATTGGAGAATATACGTATTTTTACGGTTTTTTTATTGTCATTATTCTTATCCTCTCTATTATCTATCATGTGTACAGGGTGTCTATTTTACTCAATTTCATCACAATAAAATAAACACAGTCAATCGTGTGAGCAGTGTGTGTGTGTGGTCCCTTAATCGATTAATGACAGATTAATGATGACTTGTCCAGATGGTTGTCTTTGACATTAATTTTGTTTGTTCAATGCTAATTCGAACGAGCATGGAAGGTGAATTGATAATGTAAAGGCTATTGTTTCAATCGTTTTATCTGATTAAAATAAGATAATCGAAAGTCTAAAGACAACATATACAAAATGTTAAAATGTAAATTTTTAAATTTGTAATTAAAATTAAATAGATCACTTTTTTAAATTTATATTCATTACAGAGACCTTGTCTAAGTTAATTTTTGTCAAATTTATATAAATAAACAAGATTTTTATTATATTTTATCTCTACTTAAATCTACATGCTTTTTACGACAAAGGACTATGCTTCCATCTTATGGAAAATAAAAGTCCACTCAAGTGCGGATATTATGATACCAACTTATTCATCTTGAAAAATAAAACATTTGATAACTTTGCGCCAATGTTGTGACTTTTATAATTAACTCACAATTTTTGATATTATTTTAAAATCGCCTACGGAGAGAGATTGTATAAGTAAGACAGAGAGAAAATACGTAAACAAACCTGCATTATAGATTCCACCTGATTCCACCAAGTGAGGAGATAGGAAATGAATAAATAGAACCAGACAGGGTTGAACCGACCTACTTTTGTGAGTAAATTTTAATAATAAATTTTGTTGGATGGCCGAAGCCGGGTTTTGTTTAATATAGCCTAAGCCGGTTTTTGTGTTATATATATTTTGATGGCGATGAGTGTTTTCCCTTGCATGACATAAAAAGCACAGTTAACTGAATATAATTTGCATCATTATATTTCTTCATGATTAGGTATACTACTACTACTACTAAATGTGCAGGCGAGCCTTGTCCTGGACAACTCAAACCAAGGTTCCGACACTGAGGCCACTGGCGGGCCCATTGTGCCAATCCTGCTACCTAGTCATCCATGAAGCCGAGCCCTTCAATAAAGGCCACAACCTTTTTCAGTAGATGCCTGCTTGTGTCTCCAGGAGCCATGGCAGTGACTTCGAAGATTCGCCTGCGTAATACAGCCCAGTGTGGACACTCTAAGAGAACATGAACTGAAGTTTCATCAGTCATGCCGCAACCCCTACATAGGGAACTTTCCTCTACTCCTAGATTGTAGAGGTGCTTCCTCATACAGCAGTACCCTGTTAGGAGTCCTGCTATCTTCCTTAGCCTACTCCTTGGTAGTTCAGTGGCTGCCCTGGCGTGTCCATCAGTCCATCCCTTCAGTAGAAGTTTGGATTGTCTAGGACCCTGCAGAGCATTCCAATGAGCGAGGTGCTGATTCCTCAGCCACTTCTTCGTCTCCTTGCGTATTCTTTGTTTGTTAGGCCCAGGGTCGGGCCCGGGCCGCAGAAAGGAGCTGCCGCCCCTTCCGCAGCCAGTGCATCCGCCATCTCGTTGCCTTCAAAACCAGAGTGGGCTGGAATCCATTCTAGTCGCACCACGTTCCGCCTTGCAAGATTAGCAAGTAGTTCTCGACATTCGTTAGCAAGTCCTGAGTTGCTGGTATACCCACTCAGGGCTTTAATTGCTGCCTGACTGTCGGAGTATATGGTTATGCGTCGATTCACATAACCTCTGTCTAGGTTTATTCGCGCACATTCCAAGATAGCATATATCTCGGTCTGATATGCAGATATACCCTCACCCAATGGTACACAAACCTGTGTTCTTGGGTTCCTGGAGTAAATTCCAGCCCCTGCTCTATCACCGGAGCATGAGCCATCTGTGTACCAGACGGTCCCATTAGGCTGTGTATTCCTTTCTTTTTCCCAGGACTCTCTATCCCGTATCATGGCCCTGTATGGGGT
>CAJUYH010005900.1:0-17340 GCA_910591685.1 Galerucella tenella
TCGCATTGACCGTGGGATCTGTAATTGTATTTTTTTAAACCTCAACAAACATTTAAAAATCTATAATCTAGATTAAAAGCAAACCAATACATTCTTGTTGAATTTAACTTGATGATAACTGGTCTTTAATACTAGCAATCAAAGGGTGTGAAATAAATATCAAGACTTAACTTTAGTAGAAAATGTAACCTGCTCTTATTATTTTATCTATGATATTATTAACTTATAATACAATACGGCATGAAAGATGTCAAGAGATTATTTGATAATTTTGTCTTGTGTTTGGAATTCTTCCTATAAGTTTAATACTTACTTTTTCTAGTGCATTTACGTAGTCTTTGTCTCCTGACAATTTTAATCCTTCCAAAAGTTTTCCTTCCACACTCGATTTGTTTTTTTGGAGCTTCTCGTAGGCTTTTGTAGCATCCCCAGTTTCTGAATATATATTTTTAGCCTTTACAATATCGGCTTGAAGAGAAGAAGGATCATCGGAGAGTTTTGGTTTTAAAATTTGATCTATTGCCTGAAAAATCAGAAAAAATGGTTACAGAAATTGTTTTATTTTAAATAACAATTTGAACACATACCTCTTTCCATTTTCCTTGGAGAAGACTTATTCCTACCTGATAGGTAGGTACATCCTTGTCATTGCCAAACCTTTGTAGTCCATAGTAATTAATGAAACCGTTTTCATTCAAATGGTTCAAAGCTTCATTTATTATGTCATCTGAAGCAGTGATATTCCTCAAGGCAATTCTAAATTTGTTTCCCTTCAACTGACCCAGTTGCAAAGGTGAATCTTTGAATGTGATATTTCCTACTCTTAAATTATATAGCATTTTAGTTTTGGTAATTAATTTCCATGGTTCTACTTTATGGACACTGAACCATTGAGAAGAAATTGATCTTCGGTCTTTATTACCTGTAAGCAAATGTGTATTAGTAGTGTGAAAAAGGCAGATAATTGAAAAGAACTCTATTAGTTGAGAAAACCTGGTTTTTATTCTATGATTTGCTAATTTTAAGGAGGAACAAACCAAGTGTGACACATGCATTTCCATTAACTAATAAGAAAATCAATAAGAGAATGCCAGACTAAAAAGAAAACTTAAGAAACTGATAATAAACAAGAATTTGGTATTGTCAGTACCTGCATGTGTAAATTTAGCTGTAGGAATTTTCAGTGCATTGCTTATTTTGAAAATGGCTTCTAGAGTATCCATCTTTTCCTTATATAAAATAAAATATACATATTCTCCTTTATCTGCTGGCCACTGCAAACGTCTATCTTGTGCCACTGAAATTATAAGAATTACTTTCAAATGTAGTTTCTAGATAGCTGTATAGGTAGTTGTCCCAGTGAAATATTATCTTAAATAATATGTTGGCGGAAATATAATTCAAACATCTGACAACACTGTAACAATATTTTAAACACCAACAAGTAATAATACTCACTTTCTTTTTCATACTTTTTAAACTGAACATGTCTCTTATTATCAACACTTATAGTAGATGAAATCACTTTTTGTCCAAAATAACTTTTAATACAGGTATGCAATTCAAGTCTTTCTTCTTTATTAAGATTTTCAATATTCAGATTCACTGATTCTGCTTCTATAGAACTTTTGTTTAGCAATGATTTAATTGCTTCCCATGTTTCTTGTGGTATGTTTTTGTTGGGACTTTCTTTAACTTCATTGTGATCAAGTTTTGCAATTTTCAATGCAAAATCCTTTGGAATTAAAGTATCAGTTAATTTTGCGATATTTCCATCCAAATTAATTTCGTTTAGTTGAAAATCTGAATATCGTGCTTTGATGATCCCTGAAAATCCTTCCAATGTACCTACAAATAAAACATTATTTAATGCACATAACCATTAAATTTGATAATTTGTTACTGTAAAAAAATGAAATCATATGTTTTGCCTTGCCCTTACTCAGTTGTCATTATACACTATGTACCTAAATTTGTGTATAAGATAAAAATCCTCTTTCATAGACTTTTGAATTATTTATTTTACATTATGTGCACCATTTTTGGCTTGAAAATTAATATTAATGTCTTACTTATACCTAGTTACTTTAACCCACAGTGCTTCTAATTTTTCCCATAAATACCCATGGCTCCAATATTTTAAAGCAATGATATACACTAGAAGGAGGATTTTGATACAATAAGTTTCCAAAATTGAAGAAGATCCTTCTCCTCACAACTACCCTTTTATCATATTCTGGAAAAGTCAATTCTATAAAAAAATACATTTAAAATTAACAAATATCTTACCTAAATATTCAGTAATTCCCACATCTTTTTCACATAGTTGATCGTAATGTCTATATTCCTGGCGTTTATTTTGATCAAAATTTGAATTTTGAGACTTGTGGTAAGGTCTTCCTCTCTTTGGTCTCATGATAAATATTGCTATTTATTTTGTATACCTACAGATGTTCTTATACGTTATTACTGAATAAAAAAATATATAACATTGAAATGAGTATTTCTGATTTTATCATATATTATAATATACACTTAATTGTATTTGGTCTGTGATGTACACGGGGGCAGATACTGTAAATCCTATAAATCTAAAACTTAACTCTTAATTCTCTTTTTAACCAAACTTTTCTTTTGATTACCACGAGAAATAAATATTGGTCATAGAACTAAAGGCATACTAAAGGTCTAGAACACCTAGAATAGAAGAAGTCTGACGTATCGAAGTTGACATCATAGATTGACACTATAAAACACAAAGCTGTAAAAGTAAAAGCCATAGAGAAATATTTGTCTATGGTAAAAGCCATAGACAATTATATTTCTCTATGGTAAAAGCCTTTAGAAAACATTTTTTCGACTGTACCGAACCGTGCACAAAAGCTCTTCACACACGTATAATTTACTTTACGTAAATAAGAAAAAGTATTTATACAATATATATCGCCGAGAGTTAAAAACATTTAAACATTTAACATTTAAAAACAAAATGTACTTAGATTTCAGCCTTTCACGAGTGTTTATCCAATTAATTAAATACATTTTTATTTAGTGTTGTGGATGACCATAAGTAAAGCACATAGGTTCTTATTTTAGACAATTTTTTCTAGGAAATATAGAGATATAAAAAAGTACTCTAGAGAGGCTTAAAATGTATAATGTAGCACCTAAATTTTCAACATTTTCCGGGGAAGGGCCCCCCCTAATATCACCACGCACAGCGCCGCCACTGGAGAATGGGAGAGCAATATTTAGGGAAAAAGTGGAACGGCATAGATTAACTATGTCTTTTGGAACAATGCACAACTCGTGAAAAATCCGAGGAAAATATTTTGAAAATGGGGAACGACATAGCTTACCTATGTCTTGGAAAAATATCCAACTTTTAAAAAATAAACAACTCGTGAGAGAAACGGGGGAGAATATTTTGAAAATGATTAGACAAAAAAAGGAAGAAAATACTCAAAGCTTGAAGAAGTTTAGAATATTGGCCAATTAGGTAGTCGTTCCCACAACCTTGTTTACTTAAAATAAAAAGCAAGACAACAAAAACTATTTTAGACTGTTAGGTATGTGATTGTACAGAACACAGCCTATGTGAAGTTGACATTGGTTGACATCACAAACCAAGTCTTGGTGATCTGTGGTTGACATCAACAAAGACGACTTGAGAAAAGAAACTGTACATGGAGACTAGATAGTCTCCATGAAACTGTAGTATCATGGCCACGGTGGCCATGGTAGTATCTCTTTGCTTTTGACACTTGTTGTTTGGCGGCTGGTAGAAAATAAAAATAAATACATACGAACATCATGACACCTGTTATTGCTCCCCAATACGACATAGACAAGGATAGAAAGCTACCACAAATTTCTGTAACCGTAGGTGATTTCCGCTAGCTTTAGTACTCCACTTTGGTCTGTCAAATACATACCAATCGATTTCGCTTCGAAAAACGATGACGTCAAGATAGCTTTGGTACCTCTTTTTGTCTGTCAAATCACATACCGAGATCTGCAGCACGGTTACTGATCGCGTATTCGACTATGTGCACTGTGCGAACCCATCTCGACTTTTTACAGTGCGCAGTACAGCTCTCCATGTTCGGATTACTCACCCTTATAGTCCAATAATTTAAGACATTTTAAACCCCAATCTGCGGAAAAATTCCTAGTGAGCTGGATTTTTGTATACACCTTCATTAGTGTTGTAATGAAGATGTGAAAAATCGACATCGATATCGAGCCGGCTAAAGAAGTTATGAAGGTCAAAATGTCACGAAAATCAGTTTTTCGCAAATATCTCGCGACCTATTGCTCGGAGGTCAATAGCAGCCATTATAAAATTGGTTTCTAGTAAAATTATCTAGGAAAAATGTCTCTTGCATTTTTCTGTAAAATCAACCGTTTTCGGAGTAGAGCGCTGCGAAAGCGACTAGAATGCACTAGACTAGAATGCACTCTATTGCACGCTATTGTATACCGTACTCCAAAATTCAAAGACTAGCCTGTATATGCATTACAGGAGCAATGAGAACATGCCCAACGGCGGCCATGGAAGTGATTCTCAACCTCACCCCTTTACATATGGTGGTGGAAAGTGTTGCAGAAAGAACAAGATACAGACTAAGTAGAGAGGGAATCATTAAAAAAAACACCTCCTCACTTCTTAGAAATCAGACAACCTGGGACATGCCACAAGACGGTATGATGAAAAAGTATAACTTTTCAAAGAAATTCGTTACGGAAATGAGCAACAAGAAGGAATGGGATCCAAATACCATTACCAGACTTGGAAAGAATGCCATTCAATGGTACACAGACGGCTCAAAAGCAATAGAAGGAACTGGGATAGGAGTGTTCGGGCCAGGAACCAAACACTCTGAAAGCTTGGGAAAAACCCCAAGTATCTTTCAAGCGGAAATCCACGCCATAAGAAAGTGCGCCCAGTTCAATATTGATAAAGGATACAGAAGACAAAGGATTATCATAATGTCGGATAGTCAAGCAGCCATTAAGGCACTGAGCTCTTGTGTAATCAGTTCCAAAATGGTGTGGGAATGCCTAGACAAACTCAATGAACTAGGCGAGAACAACATAGTCACCTTACTATGGATTCCAGGACACACTGGAATAGAAGGAAATGAAATAGCAGATAAACTAGCAAAGAGAGGGACTGAAATACCTTTCTGGGGGCCCGAACCCTTTTGCGGAATCAGCTCCAATGTAATATTGGAAGAAATAAGTAATGCCGAGAAAAAGAGAAGATCTGACCATTGGAAAGATCTAGTAGGGCTTATACAATCAAAGACTCTTCTGGGTGACTACAACCTGTTGAGATCAAAAGAATGCATAAGTCAAAGTAAAACTGCGCTAAGAGTTTTGACAGGGATCCTAACGGGACATTGTCGCCTGAATGGGCACCTGAAAAAGCTCAAAATAGTGGAGGAAGAAGAATGCAGATTTTGTGGAATGGAAGAAGAAACCTCCATCCACATACTTTCCAACTGCACAGCACTCCAGAATCCTAGAGCACAGCACCTGGGAGATTACTGGATAGAAGAGGAACATTTGCCTAAGTTGAAGCCTGCAGACATCCTAAAATTCCTCCGGGAAATAGGACTAAAGGAACTACTAGTTTCTGAGACTCTCCTCAGAAACTGAGTAGAAGTAAGGGGGCACAATAGACCTTTTAGGTCTCAGTGAATGTCACCCCAAAAATCACACATACATACATACATACCGTACACCAAGGCGTTGCGAGACCCTCTATGTCTGCTACTGCCTGTCAGACTGTGTTTAGTTCAGTTAAAAATTATTTCTTGAGCGTTAAACACGTTATTTTAGTTATTTTCTGCTCTTAAACAGTTTTTATCATGAGTGATACATGTTTTATATGCAATGAATTATTATCGGATGGTGATGTTGTAGAAGTTAGGCGTGGTCTACAAACATTGGAAAATGCTAGTGTCGCTAGCTGTCGGAGTTAAAAGATTATATACTATTGCCAATAACGACTTTATCACCACCAGCACCCGATGATCTATAATACTGAACACCATCTCTTGCAATTCTACGAAAGGTTGTGGTGGCAAAAAATGTGGATGCAACAAAATTGGGTTGAGATGTTTCAAAAGTTTGTGGACATTGCTGTGGCCAGTCATGCTTAAGCGCAGAGTCAACAAATGATGAAAATAATGAAGATGTAGATGTCAATCTAGAAATGAGTCCACCCGACGTTTTGTCAGCAGCTATTACAGATAGAGAAGCTGAAGATATCGACAATGAATAAAACAAATTTATATACTAAAGATAATTTTTTTTATATTTTTCACAATTCCAATAAAAAACTATTTATTCTTTTCTTAAAAGTAAGAAAACCTTTTATTGAATATCATAGACTATGCCTACCATCTAAAAAAACGCGCCTTGCATTCTACCTCATAGGTAGCTTTCACAGCGCTCTACTTCGAAAACGGTTGATTATACAGAAAAATGAAAGAGACATTTTTTGTATATAATTCCACTAGGAACACTTTTTATAATGGCTGCTATTGACCTCCGAGCAATAGGTCGCGAGATATTTGCGAAAAACTGATTTTCGTGACCTTTTGACTTTCATAACTTTTTTAGCCGGCACGATATCGATATCGATTTTTCACATCTTCATAACAACACCGTAATAAAGGTGTATACAAAAATCTAGCTCACTAGGAATTTTTCCGCAGATAAATCCTTAAAAGGCTGGACTATTATGTTTTTGGAAAGAAATCGATTGGGTACCATAGCGGGCCGAAATCGCGGAATTCGGTCATGCATGTTGCCTGACTAAACTAGCATCATATAATTTAATTTTGCGATTCAGTGGATTCCTACGTTTTATATTTGTTATTATGTATCAAAACTGAACGTGTATGAATGCGATTATTATTTTTTTATACAAAAGTTTAAAATTCGAACTAGCCGGTTAAATTTTAGGATAACTATTACTACAAAATGCTGACATTGTCAGGATTCCGTGAACTTTTTGAGTACACCTTGAACCTTTTCCTTTTACCGACGAGATATATGCAAATATTAGATTTTATGAATAAAGCAATACTTCGCTGTAAACTTCATTTTATTTTTATTTATTATTTATACCTTTATATTTATTACACAATCTGCATGTTTCTTAACCGAATCCTAATTCAGTTTAACATAAGAATCTACTTATCTCGGTATTTAAAATTCTTTTAAAACAGTGTGTCGTTATATGAAATGGAAAGTGGAGTGAAATTACACAATTTCCTTGAGACACTACATCAGTTTCCACTTAAGCGTACCTTCAATGGATAATCCTAATTGTCTACAAAAGTAACACAAGAAGCGCATTTCGTATTTTTCGTTTAGTTCTATTCTAATGCCGCAATCAAACAGAACGGAATGCAGAAGGTAGGTTTTTGTTTTTTGAGTGCTTGGTATTCTTCTCTTCGTATAAAAATAGGTATGTAATATAACTAGCTAAAAGTGTTTTTAAATTAACGGCGAGTTTAGTTAATTATAGTTTTTGAACTACCATTGCCATTCTACAAAGAAAATTATAAAACTAGCTGACTTATAATGATAGATCGTAATCGTCAGTTATTCCGTTAGATTTATACAGCAAAACTGTATTATTTAATTAGCTTTCTATTTCTTTTGTAAACTTTTTCTCGCTACCCAGTTATTGTACAGGATGTGGCAACGGTCTGTATTCGGTGGATTGGAAATATTGTAAGGGTATTGTGGAATACAGGTTAGAAAATATTCCAAAGTGATTTTTCACACTCTTAATATGTTATACATATTATTTATTGTGAAAAAATTATGTTTGTTTTTAGTTCACATGAAAGTCATCCTGTAACAAATAAATTGAATCTACCGTTTCTATTTTAAGTAGTTTAAACTGTTCAAAGTCAATGGGTGAGACAATTCACCTGACACTTTGTCAGTCGTCTTAGAATACAACTGATTCCATCTAATGGGATTCTGCTACAATCGCGTGCAGATCAATTTCAACAATAAGACTAACTAGCGGCAGGCGTATTTATGATACACTTGAAATTATCAAGCTAATTGTAAGACTATTCTGGCCTAGGTGTATTTCTATAAGACTGATTTTGTAATAAGTCAGCGACATATACTGATTGCGACAAATTTCTCAATTATATGGAACACTATTAGAAATATAACTAAATTTCCATCCACATTGTTTAAATATTTTGGTGCAAATTGTATGTAGGTACAGGGTTATTCACTATAAATTACTCACCCCCTATCATCGTTATTATTACTTTTAGAAAAAAAGTCTCATATAAAAGTTGTTTGGTTACAGCTGCATTTCCTTAATATTCTATCAAAAGTTCAGTAGCGTGCAAATTTAAGGGGATACAAAAAATAATAGTTCTTTTTCAAACGGGACACCCTGTATATTTTCACATTTTTGGAATGGTCTTTTTTTCTGATTTCAAAAATATATAATATGTTACCCCTACCTTTTACCGTTTTTGAGTTATGAAATGTTGTAAATCTTAGTTTTAGTAATTACTGCAGTAAATATGAAAAATATAATTTATTAATGAAAATGACAACTAATATATTTGATAATTGACATTTTTCATAAAAAGTAATTGAAATGGTACTCAGTAAGAAAGAAAAACTCAAAATATTTACCTATAAAAAAACAGAAAACAAATATTTATTTAAGAGAATTTATAAATAATAACTTATAAAATATATTCGAAATGTCCACCATTATTGTTACTTGTTAGTGCATAATTGATAACACCTTCTTATATTATTTATACCTAATAACATTGCAGATAACTTCATTATTTTCATTTAGTTTGTTAATTTCAACTTGAATCCTTGCTTTAAGCACTTGTAAATTATTATTATTATTAATAAAAACTTTCACCTCTCTGTAAACCATTTTAATTACTTTAACTGAAAAATGTTAATGATCAACCATCTATTCGTTTTCATTCATAGCTTACTTTGATAAATTATCTTTTTCATATTTACAGTAATTACTAAAACTCAGATATTCAAAATTTCATAACTCAAAAACGGTACAAGGTAGGGGTAACATATTATATATTTTTGAAATCAGAAAAAAAAGTGCATTCCAAAAATGTGAAAATATACAGGGTGTCCCATTGAAAAAAGAACTATTATTTTTTGTATCGCCTTAAATTTGCACGCTACTGAAATTTTGATGGAATATTAAGAAAATTCAACTTTTATACGAGACTTTTTTTTCTAAAAGTAATAATAACGATGATAAGGGGTGGGTAATTTATAATGAATAAACCTGTACAGAAATTTCCTATTTAATTTAAAATATTTAACAATGTATAATTAAATTTTACAGATTTTCACCCTATTTGTTTATATAAGTACATACGAAGTAGTCACTAAACAATATGAAACCAAAGAAATTGTCCAGGAAGAAATAGAAGCATCCCATAGCGATAGAGTACATTATAAATATATAGTTCCTATCGGTCCTTACACAAATAATGTAGAAAAAGCCAGCAAAAAAAGCGGATATCCAGATTCAGCAGGTGAGCTTTGTTTTATGAAAAAAATAGGTGAAAATATAATGATTTGCAGCTGGTACAAAATAGTGATGTCAGCACAGTTGTTAGTTCGCCTTAGGTCGTTCGTTTGCTGCGTCAATCAACTGCCAATCAGCATACAGAGAGACCCAAAAGTCTGGAAACGACCAATTATTTCGTGAATTGTTAGTCCCAATTGTACAAAATTTGGAGTACACCTATTTTAGAATACGGAGATTCTATATTTTATATTTGCAATGCTGCCAGACTTGCCGTTTATCTGATATTATTAGTAACTTTGGGTTTTCAAATTAATCACCCTGTATGTTCTTTCATTATTGTCATCTCCTATTCAATACGAGTTCAACCATATGTATCACTGGAAGGTCTAAAATACATAAAACACAAATCTGGTAACGCCTATTTGTAAACTGAATTTTTCAAGTATCCCTAATAAAAATAATCTTTAGGATTGAAATCAGGTGAACGTGGGGGCCATTTAATTCTACCTCGTCTACCAATACATCGCCCGGGAAAGCTCATCTAAATAACGCCGAACATTTATACCAAAATGACCTGGAACTCCAGCTTGCTAAAATCATATCTGATTAAAATTGGCCCAAAATAAGTTTCTCAGTGTAGGTACAATTTAATTTCTAAATAGAAGTTCATATTTATCTGACGTTAAATTTCCTTCGATCAAGAATTGTCCAATTAACAAAATCACAGCATTCTATAATTTAATTTTTTTTTTTTTTTTTTTTTTATTAGAATTTAAGTGCCTCGACAACTATGGCCATTGGCACTGTACAAAAGACAAAAAAACATATTAATACATACACTATCTTAAAACATAAATCATGTAAAATACTCGGTAAAATATCACTAGTTTATATTTTGTGGTAGAGGTTAGTTGATTTGAGGAATTTCAATGTCTTTGGGATTTCAGCGGTGCAGTTTAAAAGCTCTTTCAGGTTTGGTGTTAGGTCTAGGCGCTTGTATGTACTGGTGTATTCCTGGCAGTCTGTGAGAATATGTTTGACGGTTAAAGGACTATTGCAGTGACGGCAGACGGGAAGGTTTTCAGAAGACATCAAGTAACCATGTGTGTATCTGGTATGGTTGATCCGCAATCGTCTAATGACAGCAGCTTCTCTCCTGGTTAGGAAATCGAGGGAGGGACAGCCGATTAATGGTTGTATGTCGTAAAGGGCTGTTTTGCTGTCGTGCCAAAAATTTTGCCAGGACTCCTTGACGGACTTTTTGAATATTAGTTTTATGTCATTTGGGAGCTGGAACGTTGTTGTGGTGATGGAAGAAGAGGCTTCTTTAGCATGGTGGTCAGCGTTTTCATTGCCAGTAATTCCAATGTGAGATGGGAGCCAGATAAGACAGACTGTTACATCACGAGCTGAGAGAGTTTGATAGATGTCATGGATGTTTTGAACTATTGGATGGTCAGTAAAGATGGTATTGAGTGAATTAATTGAGGAAAGTGAATCGGTACAAATGGCGACGCGCTTGACAGGAGAAGAGATTTGCTTGAAAGCTTGGAAGATGCTATACAACTCACCAGTGTGAACGCTACATGTTGAGGGCAACCGATAGGAACCTATTAGTTCGTGGTTGGTTGTTACGGAGCAGCCAACACCAAAAGAAGTTTTTGAGGCGTCTGTGTAGAGAACTACATCATATGGTGTTTTTTCTAATATTTCCAAAAATGCTTTCTTTATAAGTATGTTGAGCGATTCATGTTTATTGAACTTGGTAAGGGAGGTATTGAATAGAGGAAGTTGTTTAGTCCAAGGAGGGATATGAGGTTGGGGGAGCGGAGTGGTCATTGAAAGGTCGGTATTCTCAAGTAATGGGAAAAGAAGATGGGCAATAGATTTTACGCTACGTTTGGAAGTAGTGTTGGAAGGATGATGTTGAGATATTGATGTGAACAAAGGGTAAACAGGGTTAGAAGGGTTAGAAGATGTTGATGCAGCGTATGAAAGGAGGAGGGATTGACGTCTTAGGAACAGGGGTGGCTCATTTGCTTCACAGTATAGACTAGCAGCTGGACTAGAACGGAAAGCACCGAGAGAGAGTCGAAGGGCTGTATTGTGAATAGAGTTCAGTGAGTCGATGGTGGATTTGGAGGCTGACATGTAAATAAAGCTGCCGTAGTCTAGTTTAGAACGGATGAGGGATCTGTAAACTCTTAATAAGGTATTTTCGTCGGATCCCCAGTGATAGTGGCAGAGAGCTTTGATGATATTAAGTCTTTTAAGACAAATGCCTTTGAGTGTGTTGATATGAACTTTCCAATTAAGCCGAGAGAAGAAAGTTAATCCAAGAATTTTGCAATAATTAACGGCAGGTAACAGGGAGTTATTAAAGAAGATTAGCGGTGTACCGGATGGGGATCTTCTGCTAAACTTTATGACCTTCGATTTACTTGGAGATAAGGAGAGATGTAGGTTGTTGGCTCTATCTTGCAGCAAATTTACTGCGTTTTGTAGAAGTTTGCAGATGGTGGAAACAGATTTTCCATGGCAGTAGACAATTAAATCATCAGCATATTGGACATATTTGATGGGAGTAGGAAAGTTGGCGCATAAGTCGTTTATTGAAAGGATGAATAGGGTGGGACTTAATACAGATCCTTGAGGGACACCATCATTTTGGGTGTGAGGCTGGGAAAGTTTACCATTTGCAGAGACTCTAAATGACCTTGCAGTTAAAAAGTTTTGTATGAAAAAGAGAATGTTGCCATCTAGTTTATATTGTAATAGTTTGTAGATTATTGCATTTCTGGAGATTGTATCAAAAGCACCTTCGATATCAAAGATAGTTGCTACGAGATCCTGTTGATTATTTATTGCTGAGGAGATGTCGGTTTGCAATAAGACAAGGTTGTCACGAGTAGATCGATGACGTCGGAAACCACACAGAAAGAAATATCGAACCTTATATGAATCACCAACTTGTATTGACCGGAATAGATCGATTTCAATCACAAATTTGATCTATTTGATCAAACTAAGCATTACTATAATTATTTTGGTAGCATCGTTACTATTAATAAGGTGATTGTATTAATCACATTAGCGCATAGTTATTGATGTTAACGGAAATCAATATAATGTTTTTATGATGAATGTAAGGATTTCAATGATTGTTATAATGTCTGTGATAATCAACCTCTAAAGAACAACTTGATCACAGCTATGCATTAAGTTGATGTATAAGTGATTAAATAAAACGGTTGAACTCAATCCATTTCCAAAGTAAATAAACCAATCACTTTTTTGATTGAATTAATGCTACTGTTTTGATCATTTTAATACTTTGAATAATTACGATAATTACCAAGAATTATTGACTTTCCGTAAAACCCACCCTAGATACTTGTTGCAATAGCAAGTCACTAATTGCAACTGAGCTGAGACTCTGATTTGTTTTCGAGTGAGTGAAGTGAAAACATGTGGTTTCGCGTAGGTGACAATTTTGATTTTTGATTTTGCATTAAAATTGTTACTGTGTTCGTAGTGTAAGTGGTATGTAAGTGATCTAAAAATTATGTGGAGCATCATTCAAAACAAAGGGACACTAGTGGATTGGAGATCTGAATTTCCTGCATTATTATCCTTTCTTGGAGATGAGCAGCACGTCAAAGATGAAAACATCAAAACAATGTTGGATAGACTGACGACTGTAACTGATAATGAAAGTAAGAATTTATAGTTTTACGCATAACCTGAAACGTAGTTTACAAATGAAAATCTATTATTTTAGATGGGTGTGATGCCGCCTTGTTGTGGAGCCTACATGATGATATGGTACCTACCAATAAAATGGGAATGGAATGAACATATTTTTGAAATACACTTTTTTAAGTTTGAGAATGACCGATCATGCGCAAAAGTAAATATACTCTGAGAATATTTGAAGAACAATAGAAATATATCAGTTAATAATATTTTTTTATTATATCCCATTTTCCTATTACCATGCTTTGCATATAAACAAAATTAATAGGAATAAGTCTCTTGATAATTCCACTGTAGTAATACTCTTGATAATGTCTCTGTAGTAATACTCTTGGTAGTGTAAATTTCGATAAGTCTTGCATGAGCCACAATTTATAGGCTCTACAGTAAAAGCGCTCTTTAATACAAAAATATGGATTGAATTGATGATTTTGATGTATAATGTCAGCAGATAATGAGTTTGATTAATTTGATAAGCTATTGGTTCAATCATGCACACATTATTATTGTTGAAAACATTGCAGGCGAGCAATCATCTCTAAAAAATATAGGCAGCCACTAAGGATACGTACACGTTTCGAACTTATTGTATATTTCAATCAGTAAGTACAAAATATATAACGTTTAAATCAATTACAATAACGATTAGGTTAATTTCTAGTGGTGATCAATTTTGCTCTTCAAATTAATAAACAATATGATTGAATTAATGTTGATGATGATTATTTACTGGACAGAGGAGATCAGGTTTGTTCTTGAAGTTGATAAACAAAATGATTGGATTAATGTTGATGATGATTATTTACTGGACAGAGGGGATCAAGTTTGTTCCTCAAGTTAATAAACAAAACGATTGGATTGATGTCTACAATGATTGTTCACTGATCTGTGGACATCAAAATCGATCTTCATACATACAAAGAATCAATAACTTGAGTGATTGTATTAATACTTGGAGATTAGTCAATTACATGCAAGTGATTGTCTTAATCACATTGCGTATCGGCTGAGTTTTATGGATCAGAATGATTGATTCAATCCATTTTTTGATTGTATAGTGGCTACTTTTTCTTTCTGTGCAGATTGGGCACTAGGAATAATTTTGTACTTCTCCAAAAACCATAGGAGTCTTCTATTGATCATTTTTTCCAGAAGTTTGCAGGTAGTACATGTGAGAGATATGGGGCGATAAGATTTCACCCCTGTGGGGGGTTTGTCAGGTTTTTTTATTGGAATTATAATAGCGTTACGCCACGATTCAGGAAATTGCTGTGTGTTCCAGATGAGGTTGAATATTTCAAGAAGTTTGAGGAGAGAAGGATTTGAGAGATTTTTTAGAAATATATATGGGATGTCATCGGGACCGGCAGCTGAATTTTTGCAAGAAGATAAAGACGATTTCAGTTCGTTAAGAGTGAAGGGGGCATTGACGTATGAAACGTCGTTTTGATCGATTGGAAGGACAGGGGGCGATTTTTGAATTGGGTTAGATGGAATGATAGAGGATAGGCTTCTGTTGAAGTTATTCTCAAAACTTTGTGCCAGTGTGTCTGCAATTACTTGATTGTCGGAGATGATTGTATCGTTATATATGAGACTGGGGATCTTGAGATTAGACTTGTAACCTTGTACCTGTTTTATTTTTTTCCAGACTTGAGATGGGTCTGTATCAATTGAAATAGACGCGACATAATTTTGCCAGGAGGTTTTTTTGCTCTGCTTAGTGATGTATTTAGCTTTTGCTCTGAGTTTTTTCAGTTCAATGAGATTTTCTGGGGTTTTATTTCTTCGATACTTATTAAGAGCACGTTTGGATTGTCGGATGGCGTCTTCACAATCTGGATTCCACCATGGTACAGATTTGTGGGACGAGGAGATAACTGTTTTACCAATATGAGAATGAGCTGCAGAGAGTATACATTCGGTCAGTTTATTTAAATCGTCATTTATATTCTCTGTGGTAACTAGGGAGGATAAGTAGTTTTGGGAGAGAGTGGTAAACTCCGACCAGTCTGCGTTTTTTAAATTCCAGAGGCTTCGGGTCACTGATTCCTTATTGGCATTATTCGATATAAATATGGGAAAGTGGTTGCTACCATGAAGATCGTCAAGGACTTGCCAGGAAAGAGAAGAAGCGGATTTTGGGTCACAGAGACTGAGGTCGATTGCAGAAAATGTACCTGATGAAATGTTTAGATGTGTGTTTAAGCCAGTATTCAGAAGGCATGTGTCTGTAGCATTTAAAACATTTTCTACAACTTTTCCTTTGCCAAATGTTCGATTGGAGCCCCACATGGAGTTGTGGGCATTAAAGTCACCGAGAAGAATATATGGTTGTGGAAGTTGGAATATTAATTCAGTTAGCTCTTCTTCGCTAAGAGGATGATCGGGAGGAATGTATAAGCTGCAAATGGTAACTTTTTTTGGATTCCAGAGAGTAGCTGCTATTGCTTCGAGGTTTGTGGTTAAAGGGAGGTGAGATGAGAATATGTCCCTAGATATAAATATTGAGGAACCTTCGCTGGCTCTAGTGCAATTTGTACGAATATAATGGTAGCCTTCAAAGTTATTTAGATTGCACTGATGGTCAATTTTGAGATTTGTTTCCTGAAGACATAAAACGTCGGGGTTATACAGTGATATCAGTTTTTGTATTCTTTCAAGGCGAGGATAAAATCCATCGCAGTTCCATTGCAATACAGAGAATGTTAATGAATTAAAAAATGTTTGGGTGAGATTTATTGGGATAAGACGGAAGTATCGGAGGTTGTTCCGTCGTCAGATGTGAGTAATTTAAGTTTATTTTGAAGTCGCGTGAGGCGATTCTTCAAAGATCGGTCGTTAACATTTGTATAAATTATAGACAGGTCACTTAGAAGTGCGTCGGTGTCGGGGGTAAATTTATTAGCCTCACTAAGGGGGTCGTTGATGCCGAAGGTGTTTTCAAGGAACGCGATTAGTTGGGTTTCGTTAAGGGTGAAGGATTCAGGGGAGTTTTCGTAAAGAGTGTGGATAGTAGAGCGTGATTCAGGTGATATATTATGACTGTCGCTTTCAATCTGTTTTGATTTCTTAGATTTCTTTTTGTTTGTTTTTGAATTGGAAAATGAGGGAGGGGGCATAGTATCAGGATTAGGGGTAGGGGTAGGTATAGGAGATATAGGTGGGGAGGAATCAAGATTACTGTTGGCTGAACGTGTTCTTTTTTCGCCAGTTTTTGGCATTGAAATTGCAGGGGAGGAGGTGGAGGCAAGTGAATTTTCGGAGATCAGTTCGGTATCAACTGGAATGGTTTCTGACGGTGCTGGATTGGTAGAAAGCGTGGGTTCCAGGCTGGAGAGATCATTTGGATTGGAGGGCTGGTCGAGGGACGAGGGAGGGTTTTGGGGACTGGTACAGGATTCGGCGGTGTGTCCAGCCTGTTTACAAAGAAAGCATTCTAGTTTATCAGTTGAAATGAATATTCTGTGGGCTGTATTTTCATGAGAGACGACAATCGAAGTTTGTAAAGTGAAATCATCACTGTTGGGTAGTACATAAGTCACACGACGGAAGCTCAAAACATGGGCGTATTCATCATCGGGTGAGCCGCATTTGACGTAGGAAACTGGAGATGTTAGTATAAGACCAAGATCATGAAGTGCTTTTTCAATTAGTGCATTGGGGATGGAAGGGCTGACGTTGGAAATTAGTATTCTTTTAGTGGGAGAGATAAGTCGCCGAATAGGAATTACATTGGAGTTGACTGTAACATTTTGGTTAGTTTTTAGGAGGTTGTCTACTTGTGTGGAAGAGGATAAGTAGATACAGATGCGGCCATGGGAAATTCTGGAAGCGAAGTGTACGTTTTTGGGCGAAACAATGCTGCCAATAGCATTGATGTAGTCGAATAAGACAGTATTAGGAATAGAGGGTAAAATGATGGCTTGGTCTCGAGATGGAACTGGCGTAGGGGGCAATTTTGTTGAGATGGCAGCGGCATAAGATTTACTGTTTGAAGT
>CAJUYH010005900.1:21810-43406 GCA_910591685.1 Galerucella tenella
TACCAGGACTTTTGAAAAATTGTGATGAGTGAATAAAAAATGTCGTTCGAAGAACAAAAATGTTATCTGTGCTGGACAAAATTTTGCAAGCTTCAAAGAAACGTCCAGACTTTCTTGAAACAAATTAAATTTATCTGTGTCACCTTTTGACGTGTCAAATGTAGGTACTATTTATTTGTTATACAATATGTCTCAGTAAGTTGGAACCATATGGGAAACTTCTTTATTATTGATTTTTGGAAAAAAATGTATTCTTCATAAAAAGTTCTGCATGTTCTAAAATCTAAAATACAGTCTACAGACATCAATTTTTTTCAGTCGTGTACGAGGTATGTCAAAAAATATGAATTTTACTCAAGAGTAAAGTACCTTTATTTTTCAGAATATTGACAATTGTTATTACAAAAAGTTGATTATAAGCGAAAGCTATTGTCAGATGTTATTTTTACTCACTTCTCTGTATTAGCAATGATAATTCTGTATAACAGCAATTTGCGTTCATTTTTAATCTAGGATGCACTGACGGCAAAAGTCAAATCGCTAGTTAGTTTTTATAAAATTCAAGAAATGGCAGCTCTGTTAAGTAGTGAAGAACAAATAGAAATCGTTTTGATTGTGGGAGAAAATTATAAAACCCATAGAGAAGCCGCAATTATTTTTAATCATAGGCATCCCAATAAAAATATGTAATTGCCTATTTGAACATAGTTTTTGGTACTGATCAACTTTTTTTAATAACATTTTTCGATATTGTCAAATTTTAAGGTAGGTACTTTACTCTTGAGTAAAATTCATATTTTTTGACATACCTCGTACACGACTGAAAAAAATTGATATCTGTTGATTGTATTTTAGATTTTAAGACATGCAGAACTTTTTATGAGGAGTACATTTTTTTCCTAAAATTAATAATAAAAAAGTTTCCCATATGGTTCCCACTTACTGAGACATATTGTATACATATTTGGGAAGAAATCGTCAAAGCTCATCGGAAGAACATGCCATGGAAGATATAAAACAATATAGAAAATAATGGGTTTGGTAGAAAATACATTATTGGTTTCTGAAGTTAAAAATAAGGAAGAAGGTATCTCAGAAGTATTTGAAAAGTGGTTTATTTCACTTAATCCGGCAACATAAAGATAACTGTTGGTAATGTTTAAATTAATAATGCATATTGCTCTACAATGCTATTAATTATGTAGTATTGTTATTGCCAGAACATATTATCAATTGTCATATTCTTTTCAATTTAATTGTAATAAATATAATTAAAGTAACTTGACTATCTGTAATTCTCCACTATTAACAATGACCATAATTTGTTTGTTGTCGACGTGAATCTGAATCTTCTTATGTTTGAATAAGAAACAAAACAGGAAAAAGTCTTACATTTTGTTTAATGCGTAGGTACATCTGAAAAATATACTGCAGATCAGAGGAGAAATCGACTTATGACTAATGTCTTTGCTATCAAGGCATATTTAATATATTTGGAACACGACTGTTGACTACGTTTTTGGAACACACCCTTTAGTAACTAATCTGGTAACTTTTAGTGGTGTGAGTAAGGCTTTTCAAATTACTCCTCCTGCTTTTTAAATGAACTATAAAAAGAAAAAACTTCCAGTGAGAATCGAACCTCGATCGTCCGCGCCATAGTCAACCACCACTAGGCTATAGAGCATATTTAT
Organism: Galerucella tenella; assembly: GCA_910591685.1. Taxonomy (NCBI): domain Eukaryota; kingdom Metazoa; phylum Arthropoda; class Insecta; order Coleoptera; family Chrysomelidae; genus Galerucella; species Galerucella tenella. The sequence continues at coordinate 23,505 of CAJUYH010005900.1, forward strand.
AAAAATGTAAAGAGTAAATATATATACGTAACTCATATTTTTAATCGGAACCCTTACATTTATAAATGAAATTAATTCCGGGAGGCATACATATTCACTATCGCTACTGTAGTCCATTTTTTTCTTTTCTCTTTTAATACGTAAAATTTGATTTTATGATTATTTTGACGTTTCAAACGACGAGCTGTAAGAAGCGATTTGCGTTCTTAGGTATTTGACGTTTTAAAGAGATGATTCGATTTATTCATTTTAATTCATTTTAGCGTGAATTCTGATAATAATAGAATGTGATTGGCTAACGAGAGTGAATTCTTTTTATTATTCACTGGTGTGAAGAATGTATATCATTATGCAGCTAAATATGTAAAAATAATTTTTGCGCTATTATTTAGTAGTGGAGAAAATGTATTTAATATATTATTACTTTTATTATAACTATTTTTTCTTAAAACCTCAAACTGGTCCCCAATTATTCCAGCCTAAACGTTAATTTCAAACAAGCCTTTATGATGAGTAACAGGACAGCCTGTATAGTTGACATTCACGTTATATTATGTAGTTTAATTTTTGATCCTCGTAATAAATAAACAAAGTTAATAAACGGAAGAGTTTTTAAATACTTTCGAGAGTAATAAAAAAATTAAATTTGAAATTGCACAACATATCCTCAACTTTGATCTCAAAAAATACATCTTCCGATCATCCCCACTCTTCATAATCAAAACTTGCTTCATCCCCATCCGGAAAGTTGTTTGATGTTCACTAGAAGCTCCGACAGTACGGTACGAACGAAGCTTTCAGCAGTCGAACCGCGGTTGTCGAAGAGATTGGATAAATAATACGCAAACTCGTTTCCCCGATCGGTAAACACGCTGCAGAGGACCGCGGCCTTTAAATCATATGATAGGATAAATCCCCTAGTTTAACTCGCACAATAGCAGGATTTAATATTTTAACTAGTTTCGTCGCTTAAGGATGATTATTGTTAACGTTTTAAAATAGACAGTGAATTTAGATGATTATCTAGGAGTACAAAAAAAAACTCCAGCATGGATAAAGATTCGTTAGGCGCTATCCCTAGGGGAGCGCAACAAAAAAAGACGCAGAAACCTTTAAAGCCCACTTGCAATTTCGGCATAAACCTAGTGATGTGTGTTTTGTGTCTTGTGAGTGTGTCATCGTCAGTGTGGCGGGAATTTGACATGAAGAGTAGATTGAATATTCTTGAAGATAGAGTAGCTTATTTAGAGCTATCGGACTCTCCAGAAAAAGGAATGGAAGGTTTGTTCGAAAGATATAGAAGAGAAGCTGTATACCACTTGAAGAGAAGAGTGTTGAGGGACGTTCCACATGATGGTAGAAGAATGAGAGATGTTCCTGAGTGTGTTTGTCCTGCAGGTAAGTTGGATTAAAACTATTAGAAAATGTTGAAATAAAATGAGTATAATTTTGATAAATATATTGGAAATAAAATCAACTTTTTTGATGACTTGAATTTTGAGAAGCTCGTGCGCTCGTAGAATTTTGATTGACACGCTATAATTTTTTATTATTGTTAAATACCTAGGTAACCGACTAAGATAATTTTAACTATTTTTTACAGCCTGTTAGAACTAGTTTTACAAGTGGAGACCTTTCTCTACTATCTTTTTGTTTCGTTTGAATAAAGCCTTATTTATTAAGAACACAAATTAAAGAAGACAAAAAACGGAAAAAATTCTAATAAAATAGCTATTTTTCGGCCTGTATCTAAGTAAAGTGCAATTTGTCGATTGGTTTGGCGAAATATATTAATATAATTTCATTAATATCGATTTGATTATCACGATCAATACTCTAATACTCTAAAACTTGTACGCTCATCAGTTGAATGGTTCCTTAGATAAGTTTTTAGTCTCTTCAAAGTTGAAAAACTTTTATCTGCTGTAGCTGTAGTCGCCGGAATAACGTACAGAACTTGCAGTAACACGTGAATATCAGAGAAAAAGGAATTACACAAATAAATAGTATCCACAGCAGATCCTGTACATTCCGAGGGGTAAACCACTAATAAAAAATCTGTACACTATTTTTGGTATTTTTCAAGTATTGTTCAAGTATTTTTTTAGAAAACCTATATTTTCATAAAAAAAAATTTGCGGTTAAGAAATGTTCTAACAGAAATTTTCTATATTTTCCATGTATTTTCTGTAGTAATACCCCTGGGGTCTTGATAGTACCGAGATAATTTTGTCATAGAGCTTGCTGAAAGCGTGCTGCTTGATAGGCCGCAGGCCGAGGGCTATTATCTTTGAGCAACACGCTTGAAGGATTCTCTACGACAAAATTTTGAGTATTTATCAAGACCCGAGGAGTATTCGATAAGATAATTTTTTACTTTGTAGATATCAAAAAATTGATTGTCAATCTGACGTTTAATAATTTATTAGTTATAATCAAACAAATATTATTCATTTTTATTCAAAACTACAGTTGTGAGAAGTACAATTGGTTAATTAATTAAATCGTTAGATGCCATATCAAATATTTGCGACATTTTTAATCCAGTTGTCAGTTTGACGTTTAATTAATTTTTAATAAAAAGTAAACACCAAACTGAAAACACCACATGTAGGGTATTATCAGTTGTAATACCCCTAAGGTCTTGATAATACCGAGGGCTATTATCTTTGAGCAACACGCTTGAAGGATTCTCTACGACAAAATTTTGAGTATTTATCAAGACCCGAGGAGTATTCGATAAGATGATTTTTTACTTTGTAGATATCAAAAAATTGATTGTCAATCTGACGTTCAATAATTTTTAATACAAACTTTATGAGTTTTAATCAAATATTATTCATTTTTATTTAAAACTACAGTTGTGAAAAGTACAATTGGTAAATTAATTGAATCGTTAGATGCAATACCAAATCTTTGCTACATTTTTAATCCAGTTGTCAATTTGACGTTTAATTAATTTTTAATAAAAAATAGACACTAAACTGAAAACACCACAGGTAGGGTATTTTCGCTGTAATACAGCGGTGATTGGATGAAATTTGACACATGACTTGAAATTAAGTAATTTGATTGGTTACTATATTCAGTAAAAAATTATCGCTGTAATACAGCGGTGATTGGATGTAATTTGACACATGACTTGAAATTAAGTAATTTGATTGGTTACTATATTCAGTAAAAAATTATCAGGAGTATTTTCTAATGATACTAGTATTTTTTGAGTATTTTCTGTACTTTCAATGTATTTTCTCTAATTTGTACACTATTTTACTCGGTACATTCTTTTGATTTTGAAGTACTTGTATAAATTTCCTAATGTGCGTACCTACGTACAATTTAGACATTAGACTACTTTCTCATTTTCTGCTTCTTAAAACTGGAATTGGGGAGGGGTTCCGGTCTCCCTGGTCCATTCCTCTGGCTACGCCACTGGTTGTAGAATCAAATTTTGATCCAGTATAATTGAAGTTTTATCCACTCTTATGAAGCATATATAAAGTACCACTTTTACACTAGTGGAATAATGAAAATTACAATCTTTTTTCAATAATATTTTAGTCATTAACTATTAATATTAACACTAACATTTATATTGTAAATAATTTTTTTATTTTTTCATGAATAACAAGCTTGTAGTTGTTATCGGTTTTAGAAAGCATAGTGCTTGCCGAAGTTTATGATTAATATATAGAAAAAGTAAATGGCTCCTCTTGTAAGGAACGACTAGTATAATTTTTTGCTATAGCGAAGCTTCTTCACCCACCATGTCGTTTAATTGTGGTAAGGTCAGCATTTTTATATTCCAGCAAGTCGAAGTGCGACCGCTAATAAAGCTTCTGCGTTTGCCAGATTCCAAAAAGAAGCATCCCTTTAAGGAACTTTCGATGAAGTGTTGATTCCAACAAGCTGTGAAGTACATTTTATATATAGTAAGAAGAATCTGTCGTTGATATAACTTACTCGGATGTAAGGATATGTATTGTCTACACGTCTCCACAGTATTGATGGAGAATCCTTCTTCCATAATTGCGAGGGGTAAACCGCCGGCAAAAATCTTGTACACCTACTTCCACATTTGAAAAAACTTCCACATACTGTTCCAATGACCCATGTCGACAGGAGATTTTAGATTTTACGCCAATGTTTGCATTTCCGACACGCTCTTTCAGTTTGAAACACCAATTCAGTAACACCCGGTATAATGACATATTCAATAATTCTAAATTCGTTATTTTCCCCGCACTTCGTCTAATTTCTGTATTAAACTTCCACATACATCCACCAAACTTCCACATACTTCCACGAAACTTCCACCAAACTTCCACATACTTCCATATACCTCCACATACTTCCACCAAACTTCCATATACTTCCATTGCGGTGTACACCTACTTCCACCAAACTTCCACATACTTCCACATACATCCACCAAACTTCCACATAATTCCACAGCGGTGTACACCTACTTCCACTTGCGGTTTACCCCTAGCATATTTGTGAATTTTCGTGAAATGCTGGTCTTGATATCTGGTATCGAAACAAGCAAATATGCGCCCCTGTATTGTTCATCACAGATTTTCTAATTCGTCAATTCACAACAAGGGCACTAGACACAACTATTATTAATGCAACCCAATGCAATGTCTAAAAGGTTATGAGATCTTACCTTAATCATCAATTATTATTGATTATCGCAAACCCTTATCAAAAATTCTTCTACTTGTGCTCTTTCCAATACCGCAGGTCTCTTTGCCATGTTTTCTTTCAGATGGGCAGCGAGCTTACTACATTTTCCGATGTCTATGTTTTTAGAGTTCATAATGATCCTTTTGGCGTGCGTCATCGATTGTTAATGTCCTTCTAACACATTTCGTTGGAAGAAATGGAAAAAAGGCAGGTCGGTGATTAATCCTAATCAAAGTATCACAATAATTAACCGTTTAAATGTATTACAAACATTAACACTAATCTTTAACTTTAAATTTGATTAGTTGATGTTTAGATTACGCACAAGCGTGACCTACCAATCGGGAGAAATTCCATCATTCAAAATATTATGCAAACATACCTTTCGTAGCGGCAATGTGTCTTACGTCTTTTTCTAACGTCCCACTGACAGTTTTCGTCAGGTCTGTACTTTGTTGTTTACGGTCAAGTTATTATTTATGAAAAGTGAATATTAATCTTATTGTTATATTTATTCAAATAATTCAAATATATTCACGGAAAAACATCGTCACTTTGAGAGTTCTCGAGTATTTTCAGTTAAAAAAAGAAGCTGATAATCATTAATTTCATAGCCTTTTCGAATTTGGCTAACCTTAAGATTAATATTCACTTTTCATAAATAATAATTGACCGCAAAACAACAAAGTACAGACCTGTCAAGAACTGTCAGTGTGACAGTAGAAAAAGACGTAAGACTTATTGCCACTACGAAAGTAACGCCTTCATAGTATTTTAAACTCTCAATTGATAGGTTGAGCTTGAGCGTAATCTAAACATCAACCAATCAAATTTTTGTTAGTCAAAGATTAGGGTTAACGTTTGTAATACATTTAAACGGTTCATTATTGTGATATTTTGATTAGGATTAATCACAGACCTGCCTTTTTTTCCATTTCTTCCTACGTAATGTGTTAAAAAGACATTAATAATCGATGACGCACACCAAGAAGGGTATTATTTCAACTATACTTCGACCATGTGGATGAAATGCATACTTCTTTTTCAAATTTAACAAATGAACTTCCTCATTTATTGTCTTTTCTTTCCATTCATTCAATTCGGAAAATACCTTCTCATAATGTTACCTGGACTTCGCAGGCAATAATTGGAGAATTGCTTCATTTAAAGGATGATCTCAGGAACAAAATTAATTTTTGAGGTTACAGGTGCTGTCATTTTTTATGAAATCTGATTCTAAATGAGTGTAATTGTGGATAAAACGTTGTATTTCATTCGTGTTTTAGTTGCGTTTTATAAAACACTATCTAGTACACTTATAAAATAAATAAAACTTAGTTTCTATTTGCTATCCCAGAAATATAAATAACACACCACTTGTACATTTAGTAGTTTCTGTTAGATTTTCATCTTCGGCTTGTAGGCTGGTCATAATCCAAAAAAGTGCGCTGCATCTGCTTCAAAAACCATTAATGATAGATTAGAAATGGTTTTTTTTCTCAACATTTATCTAAATTATCATTCGTAATAGCCCAAATACCCACGTGGGAGTTTCCTTTTCAATTCAATAATAGCCAGTTAATTTATAAATATTTCTTTAACCAATAAATTTATGTTTCTTAATATACTTAAAATTATTATGGTGGTACCTGTAATTTTGAGATAACCCATAAAAATTTTAACTCATAAAACTATTTAAGTAACTTGTAATTTCCATAGGTTCCTGAAAGATGAATGAGTATGTTGACATACGATATAAAGTATTTATGGCTAGTCTACACGGAGGTGGGCCAGATAGTTATTTGAAGTCGGTCTTTTGAATTATTGAACATCTGCCGTACATATTTAATTACACTAATTTGTTTATTTGTTCAAAATTCATATTGCTAATAGTTATTTATACTATAAGGGATGTGAGTGACATTTACTATTCAAAAACGATTTAGCGCTCGAGCGACAGCGAGGGCTGGCAATAAAACATTGAGAGACATGGAAATTATTGATTTGTATAGAAGAATCAGCAAGAATCACTTGCTGTCAGAAAAATCAAGGAAGAGGTATGAAGCAACCGAGGGGTGAACCACCCTGCGAAATACTGTCACAAATTTGCGAAATCACGGGAAATCACGCGAAATCACGGGAAATCGCGCGAAACTCGGGAAATCACACAAAATTACGGAAAATCACGCGAAATCAAGCGAAATAATGGGAAATCTTGCGCAATCCCGTAAAATCATGCGAAATCTTGCGCAATCATGCACAATAATTAGCAAAATAGTGAAATTTTCCGGTACTAAAGTCAGCGAAATCAAGCAAAATCATGGGAAATCTTACGAAATCCCGTGAAATCACGCGAAATCATGCGCAATCACGCGAACTCATGCGCAATCGCGCGAAATCTTGCGAAATTACACTATTTGCGAAATACTGTCACATTTTTGGCATAGTGGTTCACCCCTCGGAAGCAACGTATCAATACTTCAAGAAATGGTGCCAAATAATGTTTTAGAAACCTTGATTTTGGTGTACTTTTACGAAATATCTGCTGTATTAAAGTCTACATCAAGTTTATGCTCGAGTTTATGGTGTGAATACTTCATGCCAACGTCCACCCTTTTCATAGAGGAAAACAGATATTTCCAAGTACTAAACTTCGAGCATTTTTACAAAGAAGAAATGACGGATAGAAACCCAAAAAATCTAACGTGTTTGACAAGGATAGGTTAGGTTAGGTTAGGTTAGGAAAATGTAAATAAACTCCTGTTTGAAGCCACCGATGATATAGTACATTCAATAACCATCTTGGTGTGCGTCATCGTTTGTTTGTATATCCTGGTTTTCGAAATCTAGTTTATTTTATTTGCTATTTTGCCATATCCTAGCTAACCTTAAATTTGAAAAATAGAATTTCCAGATTCTTTTCCTAACTGAAAATAATTGAGAACTTTCAAAATGTTGATGTTTTTCCGTGTATGTAAATAAATAAAATGAAATAAAAAAAATTTATACAAATAAAAAATTAAAATTAAAATTGATAAAAAAATTTAAATAAACAAAAAATACACAGCTCAAAAAAAGGAAGAAGGGGAAAAAATTCCCACTACTAACCACTAGAAGAGAAAAATGCTCGGAAAAATGTGAGGTAATCGAGTACAATGTAATTACTAACCCTAATTCTGTGAGGAGAGAACTTATAACAATTTGACTGGCCAGTTGGTTGGGTGAAAACCAGTGCCAATAAAACTTAATCACACATACACAATATTCACTTTTCATAAATAATAATTGACCGTAAACATCAAAGTACGGATCTGACGAGAATTGTCAGTGCTTGTTATTTCAAAATATTTCGAAATTATATTGTTTCGAGTATTGTTTCAATCCTCGCTTCTTCATGCGATATCAACATGGAAAGTGCTTAAACCAGCCTGTCGGGAAAAACGCAGCAGTCATAGAGCTACTCACTTTAATGGCTTGTAACAGCAGAACGAGTCGGAATTTTCATTTCAAATTTTGGGAACATATGTTTCAATAGTTTTACTAACAATTTATAAAATAAAAAAATTGATTCTTTGAACCGCCTAACGATAAATACGATAGTTAATTTTGACATTCGATATTTGTTTGACAGATTAACATATATATCAAGCTGCGGGGGCCATTTTGGAGGGCACGTTCCGGTCCCGGCTCATCATTTTCTGCTTATTTGTTACTAAATAATTGATTTTGTTGCTCTAGCCGATGCTGAGAAACACGTGGTCCCCTACCGTAATATTAACTTAGGGTATTCAAGTGCAATATCTTGGAAACGGAGGAAGCTAGCGATACGAGCCTGGTGGCATATTTTGTTGCTTTCAGATGGTATGATCCATTAGGAAATTTCCTCCTCTTTTGAAATCTTTTTTTTTAATTTGAAAAATCTTGATTTGTTTTTGAGATATTTGCAAAAAACTAAACCCCCTTTTTTTAGTTAATTGTTAATAACTTTTGCAATTTTTGTTTGCGGAACTTCATTTTTTTCAAAAATCATCTAGATGCCATCCCGAATCGAATGACACCTCGATCATAATTTTCGGAGACTGCTGAAAAAAGTTGGCCAAAAAGGCACTTGTTGACTAGACTACTCGAGCAGTATTGAGTTATGGCGGCCAACTGCGATATCTCGGGAGCCACACGAGACGAGCTAGCGACACGAACGAGGCGGCATATTTTGTTGCTTCAAGGCGGCTTTACCGAAAAATTCCAAAAACCACCCCTACATGTCAAACTCACCCTCGCGCAGTATTGAGTTACGGCGGCCAACTGCGATATCTCGGGAGCCAGACGAGCTAGCGACACGAGCCAGGCGGCATATTTTGTTGCTATTTATATGCAAGCAACACTTAAAAAAAGCAATTGTAGCTTATAACGTAAAATGGTTCCGTCTCAGTCCCTCTTTTGGAACTGATTACGCAAGCATCAAACCAAATTAAGAAAAGCTATTTATTCTAAGATTAAAAAGTGTGAAAGCAACTAATCCTTAAAATATTTGACTACTCTAATATAATAAGGCTGTAGAACAGGTTTTGGTTTTCAATTATTCAATCAACCGTATTTATTGTTAATAAAAAAATTAATACAATCATCGAAACATGAAGGCGAAGTTTGCTAACGAATTGGATAACCTGTAGAGATGCTCAATCGCTTAATTTGTTTATTCAGGTCATTAGTTAGGAGCGGCATAAATAAAAATATTTTCGATATTCATTGATGCGTTATATCTACTTAAATTTACCTATGAATATTTTTAATTCATTAATTGAAATACGAGTATGTTTTCTATATTTATACACTACCTATGTTAAAACATGAATGTGCAGCATGTATTTGTAAATAGCAAAGTGAATAATTTCGTTTACATTATTAATAGTTAAGAGGAAAAAGACTTGATGAGTTTGGTGCATCAATATACGAATGTAGGTATTGAGAAATTAACTTCCATTCACTTAGCACAACCAAAACCAATTTTTTTATTATGCCATAATTTGTCGCTTATTTATTATCATAATTTAAAATTTGTCTTTCGTCGTTTAAAAAAACCCATAGCTCAGCAAGGTTGATATTAAGCTAGCAGAACCACTTTTATCTATTGACATTTTAGAAAAAACTTGTATTACCATAATTTGACAAGAAATGCTACTTCTAATACCAACTCTATATAGTTTTGGTTTCTCAGAACAGCTCCGTACTTTAGTTATAAAAACTAAAATATTACACATACCTAAACAAAAGTAGTTGCTTCTCTTTTTATGATAAACGAGTCAGCCGGTTGGTTATCATTCCAAGAAAAATTTTTTTTCCACGGTCGGGATTAGAAATCAGTTTCTATGACATCAAAATTAAAACAGAAGTAGTCGATCATTCCCAAGGGAGAACGTTTTTCGTGCAAACAAAAGATAACATTGAAATTATTAAATGACATTTAAGTTAAATGCTACATTTGTACAATTTTCAAAATTAATTTTGAAAGGAATATAAGGGGCATCTACCAAATTCGACCATGCACAATTATGCTTTGTATATTTTTTTGTTTCCCTACGTCCTCACGTTTAAGTTCACATAACGAAAATTTTATTAGAAATATGAAAGCTCCGCAACATGTAGGTAGCCAAGCGGTCCAAGCGGATTTTGGTTCACGTACTACTCTATAAGCATCGTCAGTACTGAACTGGGAGACCGGCGAGCGTTGTATCAACAATGGAACGGCACGCGACTACCGAAAAGAGAGACCATGTCAGTCATAGAAGGATAGAAAAGCGAGAGATGGATTTTTATCCGATATTTCAGTGGTAGCAACCGAATTTCAATAAGGAATTGTACGGTCATTAGTAATTTGAGGATTCTGAGATTTTTATATAGTATTCATAAAGCTTCAAATTAGACTTTTTATCAATTCGTTTTTCCATTTAATCCATATTTAATTCTTTACAAGGGCTCAAACTTTGCTTAATATGTGTAATTACCTCATGATTCGTATTTTTTTCAACAAAATTTGGTTAGCATTTCAAAGTTTTTATTCGATGAGAACTCTAAGTTCAACATTATTATTTTTTTCTTAATTTTCAATATATCCATTACCTCAAAATTCTTTGCCAAAAATATTTCGATATTTTGTCAAATCGCTGCCGATATATTCCCCTTAAATTTACAGTTTTTGTGATTGCGCTAGTAGTGGTACCTGCTGAAACTGATTAGCAATTTTGGTCTTATTTTTCAATGGAGTTCTTGACATAACCCTCAGCGACTGCACCTTAATTTGACGATAGTTTTCGTTTGTTTATTTTGTAGTTATGGCAATAACTCAACGACTACTAAATAAATGCTCAAATCCGAACACAACAATTCTGGTGCTACTTACTTCATAATGACAAAATATGTGTTTTTAAGTTGATGAGACCGTGGAAAAAATAGTATATACCATTCGGGAGAGATGCTATTTTGTCCTCTGTGCATTGTAACCCTCGCATTTTTTCCCAAAAGTGCATCTCGTAAATCAAGATGCAAATTTTTAATTATGGTAATAAAAGAAGCGAAAAATTATGGTAATATCAGTTTTTTCGAAAAGTTTATTAGTTAAAAAGTGGTTCTGCTAGCTTATTATCTACCTAACAGAATTAGCGATAAATTATGGTAATATCAGTTTTTTCGAAAAGTTTATTAGTTGAAAAATGGTTCTGATAGCTTATTATCAACCTGATAGAACTATGTTTTTTTTAACGACGAGCGACAATTTCTTAAGTATGGTAATAAAAAAGCGATAAATTATGGTAATATCAGTTTTTTCTAAAAATGTATACATAAAAAATGGTTCTGCTAGCTTATTATCAAGCTAGCAGAACCATGGGTTGTTTTTAAAACACGACTAGCGACAAATTTTCAACTGGTAATAAAAGAGCGATAAAAAGGCGACCAATTTACGTATATTAAGCTGCGGGTGCCATTTTGGAGTGCACTTTCCGGTCCTGGCTCATAATTTGTTGCTATTTTGCTGCTAATTTGTTACTAAATAATTGATTTTGTTGCTCCAGCCGTTGCCGAGAAAGGCGTGGTCCCTTACCGTATAATATTAACTTAGAGTAGCCAAGTGCAATATCTCGGTAACGGAGGAAGCTAGCGATACGAGCCTGGTGGCATATTTTGTTGCTTTCAGATGGTATGATACATTTTTCTCGGAAATATAACCCAGTCGTTAAACTTGATAACTCTCTTTTGGGTTATTAGTAGTATTAAGTAACGGTGGCTAACTGCGATATCTCGGGAGCGAGACGAATCATGCGGCACATTTTGTTGCTATTTTGTTGCTTCAAAGTGGCTTTACCAGAAAATTCCAAAAACCACCCCTACATGTCAAACTTACCCTCGCGCAGTATTGAGTTACGATGGCCAACTGCGATATCTCGGGAGCCATACGAGCTGAAGGGGAAGGGGGATATTTCCGAGGAAAATAGATCATACCAGCTGAAAGCAACAAAATATACCACCAGGCTTGTCCGCGATATTGCACCTGTCTACCCTAAGTTAATATTACGGTAGGGGACCAAGCGGGTCTCGGCAACAGCTGGAGCAACAAAATCAATTATTTATTAACAAATTAGCAACAAAATAGTAACAAATTATGAGCCGGGTCCAGAACGTGTCCTCCAAAATGGCCCCCGCAGCAACCAATTTTGGGATAATAAAAAATTCAAATTTCCGAAATGGTTCTGTAAGATTAATGGAGGTAAAAAATTCTTTGTTTTCCTTTACTGGGGCTAATCTGTTACAATTTCCATTTGCTGTAGGCGTATGATAAAATTTTTAAAAAGGATTAACTTAATTACAAAAAATTGCTGAAATATGCGTACAATTAAATTTTCATTAGGGATAAATTTATTTGAAAATTTCTATGTCATGAGCATATGATTGGCGTAAGATGAAATTTTTTCAAATGATCAATTTATTTCTAAAATTTCATTATAATTTATGGACATACTTTATTTTGTTTATTATTTTAAAGCCTTCTATAGTCACTGCTTCAAGTGAATAGTGATATCCTCCAACAATGGCATTTTATTTTTAACCACTCAGAATAGGAAATCAAAAATGAAATTATTTTTAATTTTAGTTGAAATACCAAATGATACAGTAGTTCAGTAGGCAAAATTGAACATTAAATTTTAATTAAAGTAGAAGTAGAGATTGTGTAAGTTTATAAAATATTTATAACCCTGGAAACTTTTAATCTGCCCACAAAAATTCATCCAACTTTGTATATTGATTGTAACTAAAAGCAGAATGTTTTATATTTTTTTTGAGCTTGGACAAATGCAGCCTGGAACCTTTTTTTTACTTAAATCGACTTTTTCAATTGGATGGATTCGGAAATATGAAAACGGAACTAACTGAATATTTTATTATTTGGATAAATATCTGTAGCTGATACAGTTAAAACAGTATTTACGTTTTATATGATATATCAGAGCTTTACAGTGGTTTCCATTTTTCTCTGAACATTTTTTTTTCAAATAGATTTCGACAAACAGAATCCTACCAATTACTCTGATTGTATCAACTGATAGAAGCATTTCATCAAAATTGAAATTAAATAAAAATTCAAATTTTACTGTATCCCTTTTTAGCCAATTAATTATTACAGCCCTTTCTGGATTGAATATTTCTATAATTATTAAATAAAATCAATAAACAAGAAATTCCATACGTATATTACTCGACCGCTTCCACAAATAACTTTTTAAAGGTCAGGAGTAAATTATAGAAGTTGATTATATCAATAGATAGATAGATATATATCGATATCAATTTTTCATTAATCTCGTTACTGATAAAAAATATTGGTTGCATGCAAATCATTTGAACATTTTCTTCAGTCGAGATATTCAAAAACCCACGGACGAAGGCGAAATTTTCTTCTAGATTCTTTGCTCTCTCTATACTTGTTTCAATTTCTGCTAGATTAGATTAGAATTGAACTGGCTCTTTGTCCTATCCCACTGCGACATTTGCAGATCTATTGTGGTCCTCCCTTTATTTAGAGCTCGATGTCTAGCTTTGTTCTTTTTCTTAGAGTTATTAGCTCTTGCGTAGCTCTCTACCCTCGGTTTTTCTTCCCCGAGTATGTGAAACCGCGCCCTTGTAGGCCTTCGAGTTTGCTTCAAACTGGATTGTAAAAATTTATATCATGACTTGATTGATTCGGCACCACCAGTTAGAGGCACCTCAGCCTTTGAGCTTTTTGTGCTCTTAGTTGTGCTCAGTAGCCTTTATCAGGCACAACAGTCGTTTCCATAAGTCCTTTTGGATGCTCTAGTCCTAGAAGTTTATATCTTCAATGAGATAATGCTTCACAGTGGAAGATATTGTGAGAGGCTGTCTCCTCCTCTTCCATGCACAACCTATAAATGCCGATTGTATGCATGTGCTTCCTTAGGGTACAGTGACCCGTCACTGTCCTTATCTGGCTCCTGCTGAGGTTCAGTAATTCATTAGCCAGCTTCTCCGAGGGTTTTTTGACCAGAAGTTTGCTGTGTTCCTGTTTTTGCACATCATGACTTGAACAGCTTCTTTCTGGAAACAAAACTCTGCCTAATCCGAGGGGTGAACCACTATGCCAAAAATGTGACAGTATTTCGCAAATAGTGTAATTTCGCAAGATTTCGCGTGATAGCGCAAGATTTCGCGTGATAGCGCATGATTTCGCGTGATTGCACATGATTTCGCGTAATTTCGCGTGATTTCCCGTGTTTCGCGCGACTTTAGTACCGGAAAATTCCACTATTTTGCTAATTATTGTGCATGATTGCGCAAGATTTCGCATGATTTCACGGGATTGCGCATCAAGATTTCCCATGATTTCGCGTGATTTCCCGTAATTTCGCGTGATTTCCCGTGTTTCGCGCGATTTCCCGTGATTTCGCAAATTTGTGACAGTATTTCGCAGGGTGTGAACCACTATGCCAAAAATGTGACAGTATTTCGCAAATAGTGTAATTTCGCAAGATTTCGTGTGATAGCGCATGATTTCGCGTGATTTCGTGTAATTTCGCAAGATTTCGCGTAATTTTGCGTGATTTCCCGTGTTTCGCGCGACTTTAGTACGGGAAAATTTCACTATCCTGCTAATTATTGTGCATGATTGCGTAAGATTTCGCATGATTTCACGGGATTGCGCAAGATTTCCCATGATTTCCCCTGTTTCGCGCGATTTCCCGTGATTTCCCGCGATTTCGCAAATTTGTGACAGTATTTCGCAGGGTGGTTCACCCCTCGGCCTAATCAACAGGAATCTGTTGAATTTGCAGGATAACTATATATTTCAAAATATTTCTAAGAAATTATATATGAATATATCTTTTTTCTTTTGTAAATTCATCTTCTAAATTTTTCTTACCAAATGCAACTTTAAATTGTCTAGTCTAGACCACAAATTAATATTTTGAATTTAAAGTGCGTTGCGTCCAAATCTGTAGAGAGGTAGAGTGAAAATAGCGTATAAAATGTGTATGCATCTTTATTTATTTAAAGCTAAATCAAATGGATTAGTACATTTAACAAAAATACTGTCATTTATCAATCACGACAGTTATTCTATTCATATTTTAGTAATTGCTCTACATATATATTGTCGATAGATATTTGTTTTTAAACAGATTTCGTTTATGGCTATCGTGGAACGAGCTGTCATTTCCATATTTTATTTGATGGTTTTGGGGATAATTAAACATATTTATTATACGTGATAGAATAATTACGAAAAAATAATTTTAAAAAACGACACCTGAAATTTGATTCGGCTACCTTATCTGTGACATTTCATTTATTATTGACATTACTAACCTATGAAACAAATTTATACAGCCGGCGTCATATAAAACTGGTACAACTATTATAATCCAAAATAGTGTTTTTGGTAGCTGTGTAAATTGATCTTTTAAAAATTGTCAATGCTAAACCAGCTGTTATGGTATAATTTCTAGGGCAGTGATGCCAGCTCAACAAAAATGTTAGTATATGTAATGATGAAATTAAATTTTGTAAAGCAATAAAACAAATTGGAAAAAAGAAAAATCTATTATATCATTTATACACAAACAGTAACTAGCTTAAATTTAGAAACAGTGTGATATTGTAATAAATACAAAAGTATTACATTTTTACAGGTTCGAATATTTTTTTAAATAAAATTTGGTTGGTTAATTAGATGACTGATTTAAAAAAAGGTGAGACAAGGATCAAACTGTTGTAGGAAAAATTGGAAATGGAAGACCAGTTTAAACTAGAATAGAGCTAAACATAGCTTTATCTGATTATTTATACGAAAATCCCTTTAATACGGCAAGACATGCAAAAGATACAGAAAACTAATGCTTCAGTAACAACAGAATCGAGAAAAATTAGAAAACCTGATTCAAACAATTGTGCATTTGTAGCCATAAAATTTCAAAAATAACTACAAAATTTCAATAGAAAAGTTTACAGTTTTAGATTTGGATACGAGATCCACGTAATTCAGAATTAAAACATTTCAAATAAATGAACTAACAAATAGATCATAGACCATGGTAGCATGAAAGCCATGAAAGTTTACATTCAATAATTAATAACGTGTCATATCCCCATTATTATTGATAAGTTCTTGTAATCTTGTAGGCATTGAGTCAGTTAAATTTAATGTTAAATGTTCATCTTCTCTCAAGCTTTCCCAGGTTTCTTCTATTAGTGTCCATAAGTGCTCTTTGTTTCGTGGAATTGTATTTAAATTTTTTAATTTTTTTACCATAAGCCCCCAAACATTTTCTATTGGATTAAGGTCTGGACTTTTAGCGACCCATGGTAGCGTTTCAATGTTACTTTCAGCAATATAATTGCGTACGCTGCGAGCAGTGTGCACTGAGCAATTATCATGCTGAAAAAAAAATTATCATTGGGGAAGATTTCCCTAACCGATGGTAACATCACTCCATCTAAAATATCCAAATAATTCCTCGCATTTAATCTTCCTTCGATTCTCCAGCACATTCCTAAACCTCCTCTATACATCCAAGCCCAAACATTTACAGAAAATCGTCCAGACTTATCATTAGAAGAAATATAATTTTCATTAAACCTACTTCGAGGAGGTCTATAAACTCTAATATGGCCGTCAATATGTGATTGGAATACTTTTTCATCGGAAAAAATTACCCTGCCCCAAAAATTTAATGTATCGTTTAAAACATAATTTAAGGCAAATATTATGTTTTGTGTCGATGTTTCAATGGGTTGTAAATAAATAACTCAAGCGGACTGTATAACTAAGTTGATTACAACCTTTAATGATAAACTATGTTGAAAATACGTTTACAATCGTAAAACTAATAAACGTAATAATATAAAGAAAAATTGATAACGATCTTTCAAAATGCTAATTAACTGACAATTCTCATAATTTTTTCAATGTCACTCTTGACATATTTTTTACACTTTTTTCATTAACAAATTTTGTGTTGTTGCTACATTCACAATTCCAACCATATTATTCTACCTTGCTTATGTTCTTCATTTAGTTTGTATTTCCGGGCGGCTGCACAATTCTTTAAATTAGTTTTTCTAATTCTTCTTAATGCGGTTGTTCTTGAAGCATTGAAGTTTACTGCAACTTTTGCATGTCTTGCAGTATGGAATGGATTTTCCCTCAAATAATCAGTTAATGCTTCGTCTTGCTCCGCTGTAGTTATAAATGGTCTTCTAGTTCCTCTTTTTCTGCTAACAGTTTGATCGTTATCCCACCTTTTTTAATGTTTTGAATCGTGGTTCTACTTCTATTTAACTCTTGTGCAAGTCGTCTAATGGACCAACCATCCTCAATTTTGGAAATGATTCGCATTTTATCGAATTCACTTGAATGTGCTGGCATCGTGGATAATGCGTTTAGTCAAATTTGACACATGTGTCTGTTTGTCATTTTGATTAGTTAAGTTTGGTTTACATAGGGAAAAAAAGTACCAGTTCTATATGACGCGGAGTGTACATTGTACTATAAGGGAGAGATAGAGGTGCAATTTGAATCCCGAGGGCTACAATGCACCGAGGACAAAATAGCATCTCTCCTGAATGGTATATACTATTTTTTCCACGGTCTCCTTCTTAAAAACACATATTTTGGCATTAGGAAGTAAGTAGCACCAGAATTAATGTATTCGGATTTGAGCAGATCCTGGTGTAGATATCACGACAATAGAGCGTCATGCTGGCTGGAAATCAACGATAGTCGAGAACTCCATTGAAAATAAGACCAAAATTGCTAATCAGGTTTTCTTCTGAAATTAATTTTGAAAATTGTACAAATGTAACATTTAATTTAAATGTCAATAAATAATTTCAATGTTATTTTTTTGCATGAAAAACGTTCTCCATAATGTAAACTTCCTGGGGAGCATTATACTCCCTTGGGAATAATCGACTACTTCTGTTTTAATTTTGATGTCATAGAAACTGATTTCTACTCCCGACCGTGGAAAAATATTCTTTTAAATATTATATTATATGGGAAAAAATATTTAAATTGTAGAGTCGACGAAAACATTAAAAGGGCGATTAACAATCTCAATCATCTCGCTTTGCTCGCGTGTTGAAACATCTCGAATGTTAATAGCCCTTTTACTTTCTGGTTTAATAAATATAAATAGCTAACCTTCTAAATCACCAATTTCCAGTTCTTAGTTTTAAGCTGGTGAAATATATCTAGACCACGGTTCATCTGACACACCCTGTGTATAGGGAGATTTATTTGTTGAGCACAGATGGCGTAAATTGCAAGAGGACATAACAAACGTTTATGTAAGATGCTTTAAATGTCAGAAGAACATAATATTTGTATACAATGACT
The DNA here is from genome assembly GCA_910591685.1 of Galerucella tenella. Lineage (NCBI taxonomy): Eukaryota > Metazoa > Arthropoda > Insecta > Coleoptera > Chrysomelidae > Galerucella > Galerucella tenella. Next base: position 42,097 of record CAJUYH010005900.1, read on the forward strand.
GCTTGTGAAATGTTCTCTTGGTAGAAGAAAAAATCAGTAAGGACAATCTTTACAAAAGCATTGGCGTCTCCGAATAACAGGAATTGTAACAAAACAAAATGCTTGAAGTAATAAATATTACAAATTCCGATTCATGAATTAAATTTTATATGGTTTATCAATGAATATCCTCCAATAGGTGCATCTATCTATACATGTACCTATATATTATTTTAACAATTATCAAATAAAATAATTGTCTTTGATTCATTTTGTTTTAATTTTAACGTCAGGCAGCCGGTGCGTTTTAAGATTAATATTGTTGTCGTTTTCTCAAAGTCTGTTCTTAAATTTTTGATAAAAATGATTGTAAATTGAGAAATATTTTTTTTAACAACAAAGAGGTGTTCAAAGATGAGTTTTCATTAAATACTATGCACTATTAATATAAAATTCTTTTTTTTGACGAAGAAATAATGGTTTGTACTGACAATTTAATTCATGTATAAAAAATCGCATATGCCACAGTGCAATTGTCACTTTGACAGCGGCAAAAGTTAGCTTTAACTTTTACAGCGATAAATTAACTCCAATTCATCCATATATTCTGTCGTTAATTTATCTTGCCAAAAAACACTCGAGCTTTTCTTTTATCAGATAAATTTCTCTTTAACTCAAAGTTTTGCCAATCACTAAATTTGCTCGAAAAACTGACATTAGATAAAATTAGTGATTGGCCAAACTGTTTCGTTGCAAAGGAAATTTATCCGATAAATTGTGTGTTTGTTGTGTTTTTACTGTTGATAAATTAACTCCAATGTGAAAATGTCATATACCTGGAAATGTTATTGTCACTTTGACATCGATAAAAAAGGTGCATCCTTTTTTATCGCGATAAAAAAGGTGCATCCTTTTTTATCGCGATAAAAACTCCTCTTCCTCAATATCTAGTAAGTGGACGTCACTTTTACACAATGACAATGAGTCGCAAGTTTGGTTACTTATAATTTCAATATTGTGTCGTTAATTTATCTTGCCAAAAAACACTCGAGCTTTTCTTTTATCAGATAAATTTATCTTTAACTCAATGTTTTGCCAATCACTAAATTTGCTCGAAAAACTGACATTAGATAAATAGATATCATGTCAGTTTTTCTCGTAAAATTAGTGATTGACTGTTTCGTAAATTTATCCGATAAAAAAAAGCTCTTGTGTTTTTACTGTTGACAAATACACTAGTGGTTTTTTCACTTATTCATTTGTTCATCAATATCACTGTTCCTAAGTATGAATTTCAATAACTGCGTTTTTAATAATTGTACATTAAAATA
>CAJUYH010005901.1:0-21708 GCA_910591685.1 Galerucella tenella
ACTAATGCGCTCTCAAGCGGCCGGGCACGATATTATAACTTGGATACGAATTGTAGATGAGAGTTAAACTGCTAGAGGGTGTGCTGTGATAACCCACAGAAGTAGTTTGTGAAACATGAAAATACACAACAATATCCATTCAATAAGCTTCCTCATGTCATCAAATTTGAGTGACATAACGTTGCCATTATGACATATGCCATCAGTGTCAAACTAAAACACAATAGTTTCGACAAAAAACTACTAAGTAATTATTAATAATTACTCCTTATGTTATTGATCAGATTTTATATTTAATAAGTATTTAATTATTTATGTTTAGGTAAAGTTACATTTGTGCAATTTGTAGAATTGATAACCGGAACTGTAGATGTATTTATGGTGAAAATTACATTTCCATTGTGGTGTTCGATCTTGATAGAATGTCACATATATCTTTATAGTCTGATTGTTTACGGGTTTGACTTGGTGGAGTCAAGAATTTTAGAGATAGGATCGAGTCCCCGTCACGGTGAAGATATTTATTTAATCTATTGTGTCATTTGATTATATGAATAATCTTCAAAATATGTGTCATGTGACCTTCTCATTATCCAGACCTATTATTCACTGGTGAATAATGTACGTAATTAGACTTGAAAAAGTACACACGTAGTATGTTGAAATTATCGAATAGTCATAGACAAAAGCTCAAATACACTTAAAATCAACAGAAATCGTACAGTAAAGTGACGATGCTGATTTTGCTTAGATCTTGGAGTTTCTCTAGGCATTACAATGCCAGTTTGAAACTGATACGCATCTTGCATGAATCTGCAAGCTGGGTAACTTTCTAGAGCATTAAAATTTTATGGTTTAACATCAAAGTAAGAATACCTAACCTATTTGGTGAATGATATTTGGACTATTTTAGATATAGCTATTCAAACAAAATGTGGTTAGGATATTGTCATTATACATGAGATCGTATCCAGCATAAAATACTTTTTGCTTTTCCTTTTCCTTCAAAATATCTCTCACAATAATCAAAACTACTCTAGATTGAGGCGATATATTATATTAAATAACATTCTCTTGGAGCACACTCTAAAGCAGGGCCATTCTCCAATTAATACTTTATTGTTCCAAGCCCACGTGGCCTGTTGTCAGATTTTCCGAATTTTGGTTTGTGATTGGAGGTGAAGATGTCGCTATTGTCACAACTTTTACACTTCCGTTTGGGCATGTATTGATTTGTTTATTTGGGTGTCTTCTTCAGTCCGGGATTGAGCTCTTAGAGCTCTCGGACGGAGAACATATAGCAAGTACTGATTAGGAGGTCTACAAGTTATGTTGTCCCTTCTAATTGCAAACCAGAATGGTTGGTGTGAAATATTTTGTAGATATGCCAACCCCGTTTGACTTTGAAATGTAATTCAATAGCCGTCGGGGCCTATTATAGCCCGGGAAGTAGTTGTTGCTTCTTAGCTGAGCAGTCAATGTTTTTGAAAAATATCATCCAAAACTGATAAAGCGTTAGTTATAATTATTCAGATATATATTTATAAATAAGTGTTATGTCATCAAAATTTTCCAAAAAAAAATGGAAAACAGTTTCCAATTTTTGGTTGCAAAACAAAAATATTTAATTTTTTTTCAAAAGTATATGATGTTGGTTATGGAAATTAGCCAGATCCTCTTAAAGCTTCTAGCCAGCTTATATTTTCAGAGCCCTTAGAAATAGCGAACTATAAAAGATAAGTCAATATCGGTGATTTAATATTTTAGTAGGTCGACGTACATGTGTAAAGCGTGAATGTGTGCGTCGGTTTTAAGCCTATTAGAGTCTGAGTCGAGGTAAAAAATTATTATATTAGTTTTTTTTTAAAGTAATTCACCATCGTTCACGTATTATTATTCTATAAAAATAGTTGTTGCTTATCTATACATATTTTTAATAATTAAGCACGAATTTTGCATATTTTCTGTGCAGCTACTGTTATACAAAGTGTATAACCAAACATTGTAGCGTTGTCACTGTTTTATTCTGAAATACTAAACTAGATTGGTCAGTGTAGTGACTAGGATCGTATAATATATGTAAGTTTTCTTAGATTCAGTTTCCACTGATAAGTCCTTTTAGTGTTTCACCCAGACAGTTGAATTTTCTTCAATTTCCCATGAAATTGAAAGATAATAATATATGTGAGAACACGTTAACGTGGTGTTTGAAATAGGTATAGACAGACATGTAATTTATCTTTTTCGGTAATAAGTGTCTACATTCTACTAGTTCACTTTCATTGCAGTGCCATGGAATAATTTTCAAGTGGTGATCTCTGGAGACTTTCTTCGCCTACCATTAGACTTTGAATACATGGGAATGGTTTAACTCATAAAACACGTTTCGATATACAGTGCTATTCAAAAGTCCCCTCCCCTTCTCGTATCTTTTGAACGGCTACACTTACATCAATAAAATTTGGAGGGTAAAATAATGTGTTGTAAACTTCTTTACGAATGGTAACAGGTGCCGTAATAGTAATAGATGACGTCACTGTGCCACTCTGGCCAATAATTTTAAATAGGAAGTGATATCTCGTTTGAAAAGCATTGACATTGGCTACATAGCCATATTAATTTTGTTTGGGTTTAAACTAATGTTGACGGATAAATTAAATAAATACCAAAACTATTGAAATTATTTTTTTAAATTTAATTAATCAAATATCAACAATGGATTCTTATAGCAAGTGTTCGAAATGTGCTCCGTCTACTTCCTGACAGTAATACATCCTATTAGTAAACTCTTGTCGTACTCGTTCGAATGTATCAGCTGTAATTGCATTGAATTCTTCAATAATTCTTTCTTTCAAAACGCCAATGCTATCTGGTGCCGTAGTATAAACCTTGGATTTCAAGTACCCCCATAGAAAAAAATCTAATGGTGTCAAATCTGGTGACCGAGGTGGCCATTCTATAGGACCTCGCCGGCCGATCCATCTACCACGATATTCTTCATCCAGGTAACGACTTACTGCACCATAATAATGTGCAGGAGCACCATCTTGTTGAAATGTTATTTCTAGATGGCCGAATTCATGTGGATTATCTTCCAGAATTTCAAGAATTAACGGCTCAATTGCATTTTGTAACATATCCAGATACACTTCACCGCTTAAATTTGAATTTAGGAAAACAGATCCAACTATGTGGTTTCCCAAAATACCTGCCCAAACATTGACTTTTTCTGGAAATTGGGTATGTTGTTCACGAAAGGTGTGAGGATTTGTCACTCCAATACCTTACATTTTGTGTATTCACATTTCCATTGAGGCAAAAAGTACTTTCGCCACTAAAACAAATTGTTTTTGTGTAATGTGGGTTTTGACTAATTTTATTTCCCATACATTCACAGAATTCGAGTCTTCTGTCGGGCTCGTCATCCGAAAGGTGGTGCACCATTTTTAACTTGCATGAATGAAATTTATTTTCTTAGCCAACACTCTCTGTACTGTACTTTTACTTACTTCACAGATAGACGCAACTTTAGTTGAAGAGGAAGTATGGTTTACTACCATTTCAGCAACTATATCATTTTTTTTATCATCACTAAATGTTGGTCGACCAGATCGTTTGGCATCTGGAACACTACCTGTTGCTTCAAACTTGTTAAGAAGCTCCCTCAAATAAGTTCTCGAGATAGGGCAATCTGGGTATCTCTCATTGAATAAACATTCATGGAGATTCTTTCTAGATTCACCACAGACATATAAATTTTTATATGTCTTTGAGATTCACCAATTATTAAGATAGCTGCTACTTTGTCGGCTTGAGTACGTACCATTTTGCCTATGTAAACTCTTAAACGTCTCGTTAAACAATAATGAAATTAAATATTTAAGCTAATTAGGAAAAATTTGCAAAGCAACGAATACTATTAAATTGAAAATAACAATTTTTTTTACAACTAACCAGAGGCGGACTGAAAAATCTTCAATATTTAAATGTGAAATAATAATTTTGGTATTTATTCAATTTATCCGTCAAAATTAGTTTAAACCCACACAAAATCAACATGTCTATGTAGCCAAGTTCAATGCCTTTCAAACGAGATATCACTTGCCATAAGGTCCTATTTAAAATTATTGGCCAGAGTGGCACTGTGACGTCATCTATTACTATTACGTCACCTGTAACCATTCGTAGAGAAGTTTACATTACTTCATTCTCACCCTCCAAATTTCATTAATGTGAGTGTAGCCGTTCAAAAGATACGAGGGGGGAAGGGGACTTTTGAATAGCACTGTATAGATTTTTCGAGGTCAAAACAAACTGTCGCTAAGTGGAAAGACACGATTGATTGAATGTTGATTGAGAGCTATTGTTTTTCTTCCATTTTGACTGAATCTTCTGAATGAGGATGTGAAGAGGGATCCTGTGGTATTGAACAAGTACCTATTCATCGTCATCATCATGGCCGTTCAATACCGATGGATTATAACTAGCTCGATAAGGATTGACGAGGTGGATTTCTCTTCTCATAACATTAACAGTGCAACTATATTTTTTCATTTATCCTGGCCTCTTTTGTTATAGTTCTCCATTTTCTTTTTCCCTGCATTTTGTTTTCCAGTATCTGAATATCAATGCTCTCATATATTTCTCTACTTGATCCCACCAACTGCTTCGTGGTCTTACTCTTGTTCTCGTCTTTGATGGAACCCATGCTGTTGATATTTTTTATTTATTTTTGATATTTTTGTTGGTGCTCTTCTCACAATGTGTCCCATCCATTCCATTCTCCTTGCTATATTTTTCCCCACCTGATTCTTTTTCTATTTCTATATTCCTTTTTAATCTTCTCTCTCCATCTCTTGTTATGTCTGGTCCAAGTATTGTTCTTAATATTTTTCCTCCTAGTATTTTCACATCTTCTCCTTTTTTGTTTTGTTTATAGTTGTCGCTTCGAGTGCGTAAGAAATGACTGATCTAATCAAAGTCTTATAGATTTGTATCTTTGTTTTTCGATAGTTTCTTATTTATACCAAGAATATTTGGATTCCTTCTTTTAACATTACTTCACTAGTTTTTCCTATAGGTTCCTAAAAAATTGAAGCTTTATACAATTCCAAACTTGTCATTTTTGATCCCAAAGTGAGCATCATTGTTCTGTTTCTCTTTCCCCATTCGCATATACCTATTCTGTTTTGTCTTCATTTATTTGTAGCTCGAATACTTGTGCCTCTTCATTCAGCTTCGCTATTGCTTTTATAAGACTTTTCTCAGTTCTAGCCACGATGGTGAAGTTATTGGCAGAAGCAATTAACTAAGTCCTGTTCATAATATTTTTCTTTTTTATGTTTCCATTTCTCCAAATGGATTTAAATACTGGGTTAAACAAGGTTGAAGAAATTGAGTCTCCCCCTTTCACATCTTTACCCATTTTAAATTTATCTGAGACTTCACTCTGAAGTTAAACTTTCCCTTCAGTATTTTGTTGGGCCACTTCCATCAATTCCCTGAGCACCTTTAGGAATTCTAGTATTTTCAATGCTTCTATAACCTTGGGTCTTAATATTGAGTCAAATGCGTTTCTGAAGTCTACAAAAATGACGTGTAGAGCTTTATTGTATTCCACGGATTTTTCAAGTTCGATGGTGGTCTGAACCTGTTTCGGTAGTCTCCTATTATTTTTTCTGTGTATGCTTTCATAAACAAGTAACACGTTACCAAATTACAAAACAAATCAAAGATTGACTACGTGGTTCACAGTAACGGAAGAAGTACAACTTTCAAACTGATACTTTCTCATTATAAAAAGCTTCAGGGGCTGAAACGACCCAGCTTTTTCAACGTTCATGTTTTTAAGAGCTTTATTCAGTATAAACACGTTTCTCAACTTGTGAATTAATTCATTTGGAAAATATATTTTTTCAAACACTTGGCTCACTCTGTAACTATTGTTTTGTATAATATGAGAACAGGAAATAAAATTGATATAATTGAGTTATTTTAGTTCCAGCTGGTGTGAATGTTAAGCAATATGAAGGTATACCAGACCGAGGACATCGTTTTCACCCGTGTAAGTTTTTACTATTGACTCAATACAAAATATCGAAATAAAAGTATACAAAATGGTGGAAAATATTTGTAAATTTATCACAATACGCATGGGGTGCTTAACACTATATTAGGTATAATTTTTCACCATAGTACATTCAATAGCCATCTTGGTGTGCGTCATCGTTTGTGACGTATATCCGTGTTTTGGGTATGTCGTTTATTCTATTTGCTATTTTAACATACATCCAACCTTAAATTTGATAAATAAAATAATCAGCATCGTATACAGCCAAATTCGAAGAGGCTATGAAAATACTTGAGAACTTTCAAAATGCTGATGTTTTTCTGTGTATCTAGGAATATTTTTGTATTATTTAAATAAATAAAACAATAAGATTATTATTCACTTTTTATAAATAACAATTGATCGTAAACAACAAAGTACAGATCTGACAAGAGCTGTCATTATGACATTAGAAAAAGACGTAAGACACATATCCGCTACGAAAGGTATATTTGCATCCTATTTTGGATGCTGTAATTTCTTCCGATTGATAGGTCGCGCCTGCACGAATTGAAATTTTCATGTCAAAGATTAGGGTTAACGTTTGTAATACATTCAATTGTAATACATTCATTATTGTGATATTTTGATTAGGATTAATCACAGACCTGCCTTTTTTCCCATTTCCCCTAACCTAATGTGTTAGAAGGACATCAAAAATTGATGACACCAAGAAGAACTCTAGTTCTATTGCCAAGTACAGAGTGTATAAATGTTGTACAAAGCATAACCACTTCGCAGGATTCAATTTTTTATGAGCACAAAATTATTAATATTTGGAACTACGTTCCCATGTACATCTTCAAATAATGTTGCCAAGCAGATTAAAGCATTTGTATGATGCCGATTGCTTACTCTTTTATTAGCATCATCAACATTTTTTTCACGAATGACAACAACATGTATTCAAATAAACTATTGTTTTTTTGGGTTCGTGAACAGAGTAGATAAATCTCAACATAGATTAATATGAGTCAATATTTTCAAACCAATTAGCTGGCGTATAACTGCGTACATCAGCGCGAAACTAAAATAGGTCACAACTGTGGAAAATGGGTGCCAATTATGATTATTGAGGATCGCATAGTCCTTTGCGTATTTCAACCAATCGTGTACATAGTAATATTTATAGTATCTATCCCTATTATTTTTTAATATTTCATCTTCCAACGGCTGCAGAAAGAATATTGTACGTAACGCTACCCGAAAGTAATTTCACGGGACTCGCCCTGGAAACTGCCTACTCATCCCGTAAAATATCACTTTCGGGACTGGTAACGTAAATAACTATTACGCCATTCATAATTTTTCCTAAACCACTTCGGAGCACCCTACGATACGATATTATGTTAATATGTTTCAGTTGAATTAATAAACACTTGGTTCCCAAAACAGATACAAATAGATAGGCATCTAAACTGTGGCGCCTCCTGAGACAAAGTTTATTTACGGGTGGCGCCATCTTTAGAGCATACCGTGTTAACACTAACAATTTTAGATTAGAAAGAGAAATGCCAGAAATAATTGAATTAACTGGCAGACCACACTAAATTAGTTCAGTTAGTTCAGCAACAATATACAGTATGGTACAGTGTGAAGATATTTTGTGACCTCAGTTTCCATTACACATTTTGAAGATAGTAATGCCCTTTACCACACAATTGAAGTCAGGTACTTGCCACTATTACTAGTGATATTATAATTTCCTTCAGTTCGATCTAGTTTTTGTTTATTCATTTCTTTCACACAATTCACGACCATTGAACCAGAACCAGTTCTTGGGCAACAAAGAAAGTGCTCCGTCTACAAATACAAAAATGGGATGGTTTAAATAAAACTGGCAAAGCGATTGGGGTGAGGAATTTTTAGAGTACAATTCCTGAAATTGTGAAAGCGTGCTGGTATTGGACATAAGTGTACACACTATTGTATGTTTAATAATAGAAGAAATGTTCATTCGAAGACCTTGAAGATTTGTGTTGAATATTATTATAGATAAGTGAATAGGCCATCATAAAAATAATCATGGATACTGCAATACATTATATTTAATAACATTCACTGAGAAAATTGCTTTATTTTAAAAAAATCTGATAAGCGAGGGTGTTACAGTTCAACATTTTTAATTGCTTATTTACGATGCAGTTGTTTTGACATCAATTAAAAAAAGGTCATTGCTAGTGAACCTAAGTATAAAATTATTCAATGAAGTGTGACGATACCGCTATCATCCATTCCGAACAATTATCAGTGAATTACAGAATCGGTCAAGCTGGATTTCAAAAAAAGCTATAGCTAATTCTTTGAATTTACATTTTATGTAATCGCATGTATAAGCAGTATCGGATAAAAAAATGGAAATGTTATAAGCAATATATGCTTCTTCACCGACTCCACCGGAGTTAGCAATTGCAGCGAATGTGGCGACAGAAAAACTATTACCAGCTAAATCGCGTCACGTCATGTCGTCGCGACGTGGCGCAGAGCGTTTCACGTGACGACGTGCACAGAACGTTTGACGTTATAGCGTAAAACAGAATGGATTTATTCACTTTGTATGAAAGATTTTCCAATATTACCACTCGACTGATAAGCCTGGCTACCTCAGCGATACTGATGAGGCGTGCGACCACAATTGATAAGGGGTGTTTCTCTCAAGTGTCGCAATACCTACTGGCGTGAGCAGCAATAGACAACTCCAGAATGACAGCTCAGCCATATTGTTCAGGGTCCTTAAGTCATATTCTATTAAGTTTTAATTGTTTACTGGATAACGGATGACAGTTAGACTTTAATAAGTAATAAGGTCTTATCAACGAGGTAAAAAAGAAAGAGAAGAGAACATAACAGTATGAAGAGTTATCGAAGAAATTAGGCTTCTGAATATGGCCGACTTCCGTAAACAAACCAGAGACGTACATTGAATTTTTCAATTAGGGGAAGCAAAAAACTCTCATATGCATCTTTTTAAGGTGGTACTTTTTGTTGTTAGAGAATTGATACCAGATTTTGGTACATTAAAAAATGTTATAACACTCAATATGGCGACTTCCGTCAAAAGTTGGTTAAATCCTTAGAACATAAAACAGACAGGAAGGAGTCTTGTCATTCATTAGCTGTATAAGAAAATGCGACGGAAGTCGCCATTCGCAACACCCTAATTATGACTCATTTGTGAAGTTGACGTTCACTAACGTAGATTGTAGGCACGTTTTTTTAACATCATTTATTCGCCATTCACGCCATTGGATGGATGCCGTCAGTCTCGGCTGCAACAACATGCTGGAGTCATCAGTGGCACATAAAAAAACGCAGTTGGTATTTAAATACAGGGCCGGATGCTCCCGTGTTTCATTTTCCGTCCGTCGTGCGCATGACGTCACTCAAGACCTTTTTTGTATTGCTGAGATAGCAGTTTTTAATGTTTTTCTCTATTTACGCGTTTATTTAATAAGTTACAAAAAAAAATTGTGGAGACGAAGTATGTTCCAAAGGAGCTACTACAGCTCTAGTCTGGGAGGGGAATGCGAGATTAAATAAAAACGCGAAAACATTTTATAAAAAGTGGACTTGTATTTATGCAGTTTTTACACAGGCATATTCCTTCATTTAAATATTTTCGAAATAGTAAATACCGGATTTCAAGATCAAATTTCATTTCCTACATATCACGTATTCTACATTTTATTAATACTTAATAATTTACAACTCACTTATTCTTTTTCTTATTCGTTGGGAATTAAACCACAATATGTTTTTGTATTTCTTATTTCGACGTTTTCGTATTTTTTATTTCGACGTTCCGGCAGCGTTCCAGATACCGTTGTCAAGATTAATTAGATTTTTAAACAATTTTTGGTCCTTATCAGACACAACGGAAACATTTGACAATTAGACAATCAATAATATTTTGAACTTTGTTCCTATTCAAATTTTATTAAGGTTCATTCACAGTAGATCATACCTATCTCTGGTAAATTGTAAAATAAAATATTTTATTTTATAACCTTCTAACAATAGGATAGTCTACTAGGAATGGGATCCAGTTAAGTGCACGTTCTAGGAACGGTTTTATTGGGATAGCGCTTTTTGCTCAATTCGTAAAAGCTTATACTTTTCGGTATGTGTTCAAGGGGTAAGGGTAAGGTAAGACTAGGCGTCACGCCCGGTAGTAAGCGAACGAAATTCAGTCACTACGAGCTGCTACCAGCAGCTAAAAGTAAATAATCGAAAACACCTATAATATGACCGATCTGTCAAAGTCAGGTGTTCTGGAATGGTTCATTGTCAACCACAGATAACCTACAAACTACTTATGTTTGTTAGCATGGAGCTAGTATTAAGAGGAGTCGCTACGCCTGTCATAAAAGTGGTATCGGTTTCGCCATTTTACTACCACTTCTCTGTCAACTTGACATTTGTATTGTTTTGTGGATGTGAATTGGGTATTTTAGGATTTTCTTTTTGTTAGTGTCGTTTTTTTCTATTTTATTAATTGGACAATAATGGTTTCTTGTGCTTCACGAAGTTGTACAAGTAGAGACAGTGTAAATACGAAAAAATCATCAGGAACAACATATCATAGGTTAGTAAACAATCGAAACAGGACTGTACTGGAATATTAAGAGATATGTGGTTTAAATTTGTGAAAAGAGGTTCTTGGCAGCCAACAAAATACAGTGTTTCTATATTATCAATTTCATCTTGTCAAAAGGACGATAATGTGCACTTTAACGAAGACAACCACCTCTAATCAAAAATTCAAAAAGCCGCTACGCTATACCTAGGTGGAAAAGAATTTCACTAGTGAATATATTTTTATTGATTAAAAATTTAAATAGTCCGGCTCTGCCGTCGACGCCATATTGCTAACATAACAATGTCACTCATGTGATACCACTTTCCTATTATAAGATAGTCGACTGTGTCATCTCCTCTTAATAGTAGCTCCATGTTTGTTAGTCACAGCATTTCTGTCCGCTCCACAATTTTTGTAGTTTCCCTCGTTCCCAGATTGTATAGTCTTGATAAACTAATTATTAATAAATAAAATCAATTAATAAGTAATTTTGGAATCTAATATTTATTGAATGAATAATAAGTTAATTTTGGAATCTAATTATTTATTGAATCGATGAATTACTAATTTTGGAATTTGATATTTATTGATTTCATTCAATAATAATTAGTGAAAAATTAAACTTAGTAAGCGTTGAAAATATTAATTTCCCAATTAAATGGTATATTTCCACTACAACTGTCAACAAACACTGTTTAGGGAGCTTTGACCTACAAAATGGCGCTAAATACCGCTGCGAAAAAAATGATAAAGTTTATATAATAACCTTTTTAGTGTGCGTCATCGTTTGTAGATGTCCTTCCAACGTTGGAAGAAATTGAAGAAAAGGCGGGTCTGTGATTAATCCTTATCAAAATATCAGAATAATGAGCCGTTCCAAAGTAAACGGGTATTAGTCCGCTATTTATATATCAAAGGCGCTCCTAGCCTACTAGCTACCACTGTCGGATTAGAGGCTTAAAATGAAAATAAACGTAGACTAATTAAGAACACTGGATCACGGCAATTTTTGGGTGGTAAAGGCTACAGTATTGTGGACCTTTTCACTTCATTTAACTTATTTTTCCCAAGGGAGTATATATTATGGAGAACGTTAACCGATTGTAGGCTATATCGTATAAAGATTTTGACTTCGTAGGCAGCAAATTGATAATTGCAATATTTGCAGCCTCCACAATCTCTTCCTACTCACAAATTATTCATTGTGCCCTCAACAAACTTTAAACTAAACCAAACTAGCACCTCAATTGACAATTCTTTTTTATTTGCTTATTTTGTAGTTATGACAATAACTCGATGACTACAAAATAGAAAATAGAACAAATTCTAGAACCAATAGCCTTTTCTATGAATTACCACATAGGACAAACGCTTACAAATTTTCACCATTATACCAACTTATCATTGAATACTCCTCGATTGAGTCAAACATGTATGTACAACAAGTAGGAGGAGTAATAAACCCTAATTAAGTATGCAAAACCTTTACAGGGAGCACCATGAAATTTTTGATAAATCTCTTACTTTAAATTACATTTCTTCCGTAAATCTGAAAACCAGGTAGATCGACCCCGTATTTGTTTCAGTTGTAGCAAAGTTTAGGGTTTCTTTATTGTTAAAGGATTAGCAGATAAGCAATAACGCAATGCAGTGGTGTGTATTTTGGGAAAAAAATACGTTTTAAATTATAATATAATAAAAAATGAAAAGAAATAATTTATTACTTACATTTTATTCTATATCCGACAAAAATATATAAAATAATTATTTCATTTAATATAATATATAAAATAATTATTGTTACAGATTGGTTTGTTTTCTATTATGAATAAACTGTGTTGCCTTTCTTTATCAAACTTACTAAAATTTATGTACCTCTATCACTTTTTTTTATCAAAAAATTAGTACATCCCGTTACCTCTGACCTAAATCGTATATTCTTTAGCATAGCTGCAACTCATTCGTTCAATACAAAATGTACCTTACGGTATACCCTCTTAAAATATATTTTGGTACGTCTATGAAATCTACTTAAATGAATGATTTATTACTCCTTGTCCTTTCTATATAGACTTTATAGATATTTTCTGCACAAATAATAGACAAATAAAACGAATCTTCCTCCGGGGTAATTGATAGGAAAGATTTCACTTCGCATATAATGTTTGTGTAAGTCTCTTTTTGTGAGTGCCTAGATGTATATGAGTGCTTACTTTTTTTCCCTAATACTGCATTGAATTATTTTTTTTCTCACCTGTCATTATTATCCTGTGTTTGTCTTTATCCTGTAATTGGGCTTGCCCGAGGATATTGTAATTAAATAAATAAAAATAAATAAAAATAAAAAAAATAAAAAAAATAAAAAAAATAAATAAAATAAATCCTCAAATCCGAATACAATAATTCTGGTGCTACTTACTTCATGATGACAAAATATTTGTTTTTAAGTTAATGAGACCGTGGAAAAATAGTATATACTATTCGGGAGAGATGCTATTTTGTCCTCTGTGCATTATAGCCCTCGGGCTTCAAATTGCACCTCTGCCAAAATAACGCATTTCTCTCCTTTGTAGTATAATCAATAATGTAATATTTTGCACTTCATTTGAACACCTTATAGTGTTAAACTAAAAGCGGATCCACTTTATTCCATATTTTGGCAATTGGTAACATCAGCGTCCTAAAAATTATCAACAAGTCGGATACGTCAATGATATGAAAACTTGCATTTCGTCCTTCAACACATTTCGCTATCGTCACTTAGTGCACAGTGTTATGATTTTTATATTGATATGGATTCATTTTTATTTACTACCTACGTACATTTTGTTATTTTGTTGGGTGATGATGTTTATTATTTGATATGCCTTAACAATAACCAGTGTACATAATATTCCAATATACAGTGCTTTTCAGATAAAAGTATCCACCTTTAATAACTTTTGTAATACTGGTATTTAGAAAAAATCCAAAAAAACGTCAATTTATGTTGAAAGGGGCAAGCATTATGGCTTATTTAAACTTACTGGAAAAGCCACCCCCTCACCCCTAGCAGCATCCCCTTTATTTTTTTAAACTACTTTTCATATTTTTTATGTAAAATTTGGATACTCCTCTTTGAGCTGATTTCAAAAATGTATAATACTTGTAGGTTAAAGTGGTTAGTTTATGAGATAAACAATTTTTCTTTTAAGAGCACAAATTTTACTTATTATTTACTTTCACCTCATTTGCCTGTACTAAAATGGGTTGTACAACAGTTCAAACTCTTTAATCTTTTTAACTGTGCTATTTATTATTAAGTTACAATAAGTGTTCAAAATGAGTACCATTCACTTCCATACAATGGTATAATCTATTTCGAAATGCCTCTCTGACATTGCTTAATACGGCTATCATCATTTTCTATTATTGTTGTAATACGTGGGTCAACCCCTTCCCTGAGTAACTCAAGATATGATTCACCATTAAAATTTCCGTTGATGAAGGAAGGTCCGACAATGTGGTCACCTAGGATACCACACCAAACGTTTAACTTTTGGGGATGTTGTGTATGGAATTCACGCATAATATGTGGATCACTTTCAGCCCAATATCTACAATTATGCCTACTTACTAAGCCATTTAATGAAAATGAGCATTCATCAGAAAAGCAAATATTGTTTAACAATTGTGGATTGTTATTGATAATTTGCGTCATTGATTCGCAAAACTGTAGACGACGATCAAAATCATCTTCATTCAACTCGTGCACCAACTTAACTTTGTATGGGTGGTACTTGAATTTATGTAGAACTCGGAAAACTGTAGAAGATGAAACACCGATCGCTCTACTTATTGTTGACAACGATTGGGGTTGTTGAGCCTCTAAGCTGACTTGCCCTAAAATTGCCACTTGGATTGCTCTCGCTTATGCACTTTATTGCAAACAGACCCTGTTGTGGTAAATTTCTCCATCAGTTGAATTACATACTTATGAGTTGCATGTCTTCCGTCATGTAATTCGTTAAATATTCTAGCAGCAGCTCTTGCACAATTATTATTTTGGTAGTATAAACCTACAATTTCAATTCTTTCTTGCAAAGAGTAAACCATTTCAGAGAAACAAAATAAATAATGTATCAAATTACATTATCAATAGTGACTACAAATTCTAGTTGACAATGTCAAACTTTAATAAAAAGTAGAGTTTTTTGTTGTTTGGATTTTTTAAGTAGAATAAATAGCACAGTTAAAAAGATTAAAGAGTTTGAACTGTTGTAAAACCCATTTTAGTACAGGCAAATAAGGTGGAAGTAAAAAATAAGTAAAATTTGTGCTCTTAAAAGAAAAATTGTTTATCTCATAAACTAACCACTTTAACCTACAAGTATTATACATTTTTGAAATCAGCTCAAAGAGAAGTATCCAAATTTTACATAAAAAATATGAAAAGTAATTTAAAAAAAAAGGGGATGCTGCTAGGGGTGAGGGTGTGGCTTTTCCAGTAAGTTTAAATAAGCCATAATGCTTGCCCCTTCCAACATAAATTGACGTGTTTTTGGATTTTTTCTAAATACCAGTATTACAAAAGTTATTAAAGGTGGATACTTTTATCTGAAATGCACTGTATAGGAGATTTGAGAATCGTTTTGAAATCTAAAATATTCTGATTTCGCAATTGGATCTTCAACAGTATTCCTATTATTCATAAATAATTAACAGTGAAAATATGAAATATATCTTCAATCATTTGTCTAAACTCGGCCAGATCAGATACATAGATATAATGATAATTGTTCTCCATTAATTTATTTTTTCTACTTCCGTCACTAAAACCGGATCTAAAACACGGATTTGACATTCACTCACTCACAGTCACACTTGGTTCTCAAGATACTATTGTTATATTTCTTGTTCCTAGATGTATTAACAACGCATGTCCATCAGCGAATGCCGGACGGAAACGCAGGTTGAAACGCGGTTGAATGATTATAGGAGCGCCAAATTTAAATACACTAAGCGAGATCTAACACTATTAAAAGGGTGGGTGGAAGCACACCACAATAAACACTGGAAGAATACGCCAAGGCTAATACATGGGATTCAATTAATAAGAGAACCATCAGAAAAAGTAGCGAAAGAACTGCTCTCAATGAGCAGGAACAAACTACGCACCATAACGGGGCTACTTACGGGACACTTTCCCACAAAGGAGCACCTAAACAAAATAGGGCTGTATAACGGAGACCTTACATGCAGAAGATGCAAAAAGGATACCGAAGTAACTCTGCATATACTCTACAACTGTGAGACGCTGGACCACAGGAGGCAGAAACTGTATGGTAGACCCCAAATGACTCCAGAAGACTTCTACAACCAACCAGCAAAGAAACTGTATGAGCTAATACAAGGAACGGATTAGCTGAATAGACTGTAGTCAGAACACTAGGAATATCCACAATAAGCCCAGGAGGGTTAAGGGACGGCTAAAAAAACACCATTATCTGCGATATCTCTTTATTGAATGCCATTTCTTCCTATTTCTTTTTACCGAACCCCGTATGAAATAATAGTGCTTCTTAAAATTATCCTTATATTATTCGAATGATCTTACCCATTTCCAGTTTAACGAGCTTCAGTATTTCAAATAAAAAGAATATTTGCATGGAAAGAGCCTTAAGCCGCCCCTGATCTACCTTTTTTTTAAATGTTCATTGTTCATTATGCTGAGATAATATTTGTATAATATTATTATTATATGTCAATTTGTAATGCACACTCATCAATATGTTCATGTTTCAATGTATTCTGCTATCTTGAGAATATTCAACATTTCAATATTTCGACTGAATTAAATCAGAAATATTTTTACTGAAATACAAATTCATACTTATTGACCACGGTGCAAAATGGCAAATTCAAACAAGAGGCATTTTTTGGATAACACAAGAAATCTTACCAAATTTACCCTTTGTCTCTCCTCTCCCACGCTGAATTCTTGTGTTGCAGTGGTGGCTCGTGGTGAAAATTTTAAGGTGCTCTGCAATTTTTGAAAAAAAGTTCACCTTATGAGCTGTTTCCCATCGATTTTATTGTACTTTCTCCACACAATAAACAGAAAAGCCGAATCTAATTGAGCCATAATATTATGTGACTCTAGTAACGCAGATTCCATACTATTATAAAAAAGGCTTTTTAAATTTTCGTGTCGTTTTATTGGAACTTTAGTTCTTTACGTCAGGTTATGTTTGAGCGACCGGGGGTCGCGACGCAAAAGATATGACCGTTACGTTACGTTGCTTCGTTATGTGCCTTACTTGCGTGCGCGTGCTCTCTCCTGAGTCTCTCTCTCGTTTTCGAAGCAGCGATTCATATGCTTCATCTGGGAATCGAACCCGGGCCGCCCGCGTGGCTGGCGAGCATTCTACCACTGAACCACCGATGCTACAATAAATTCTATGCAAAGCTGGTATTCGCAGTGCTGGTGATATAATTGAATTTGTTCGGATAAATTTTTACCATTATTTCCATAATTTTTTTTGCGCGATTGACCTTTTTTGTTTATTCACAGCATCGGTTGTCAGGACGGTAGGTTGTGTTTACTGGTTTCTAAGTTTAACACGTCGGTAAGTGATTTACTTACCGTTCAGACGTCGGAAAGTAATAAATAGCATAAAAACAATTTCATCAAAATGCAAAATATATTTTAAATTGATCGAGAAGTATAAATGTCACTTTTGACATTTCGTTTTTTTCGAAGAAATTTAAATTATTTTATTCGGAATTCATATTAATACGATAGCGCAAAAAATGGTATAAGCATTAAGGGTGATTACAACGTTTGCATGTAGATTCCTCTCGTAAAATTGGACAAAATGATATAAGGATTAAGGGGTCCAGCACATTTACTTTTCGAAATACATGGTGTTGAAATTTTGAAAACTTGAATGTTTTAATTCGATAACTTTAAAATGGATGGATAAATTGATTTGACATTTGGCAGATTGTTTTTAAATGTGAAAGGGCATATTTTGATGGAAATAGTAGTTTGTGCAACTAGTGTGTGGATATGATGGCCATATCGCACGAGGACGAAGTTTACGCACGACGCCGTAGGCGGAGTGCTCAATCATTCAAGTGCGATATGGACAATCCACACGAGTCGAACAGCATATTTTTTCTACGACCCACTTAAGAAAAAATCTAGAAAATAAAAATTTCCATAAACTGTAATATAACTTCTAATTGAAAATTGAACAATCCAATTTTATGTTTCCACTAATTTTTTTGTGGTGAACGTACAGTTCTTGAATGTCCAATTTGTATAATGCTACGGTTCCCCTTTTTAAATATACGATGCTGTTATAAGTAGATGTCGGACTCCCTTATGAAGGGTACCGTACCATTATCTATAATAATGAATATTCCGCTAAATATTCCAAACGTCTACCTGTTGTTATAATATCAAGCAGAATAATTATTTAAAAATAAAATTAACAATCAAAAAAAACTTTTTACGGCGAATCGAACCCGGGTCTACCGCGTGAGAGTCTGGTTTGCTCACTACTCGACCACCGAGGAATATGCAAATTGTTCATCTATAACGTCAGATGTATTACATAATTTTTGCTTAAAAGGAACTAAAGTTCCTACCGCGTGTCCCGCGACACGTTCTACCTTTTTCCAAACTCAAATGCTCTAGATCTGTCCAAGCTTCATTGCCAAACAGTGAGCAGGGCAAACAATACGAAGACTTTTTTTCCTACCTCCCCAAATCAATCCAATTTTTGTGAATAACTTTTTCAATAGTGATATCTGGTAATGGCCTACCTTTCGCTTTCAATTCAATCTTTTTTTCATATGAATATTTAAAAAAACCTCTTCACATTAATTGGATTGAAAACCACCTCCACAGTTGTAGTATGTTAAACTGCGAACTATCCGGCAAAATATCGGCTTAGTTTCAGACCTTTACTCAATATTCATCCAACTGTCAACAAAATACACATTTCGAAATTTTGATAACCTTCAAGTTTCTCAACTTCCATGCTGTGCTACTTTTTGAAAAAAATGCTTTATGAACAAACCATTCGGTGCATGGAGGATTCAGTGCATTGATAGATGTATAATTTTTTTGTAATTATATTCAAAAAATTATTACGTAATGTAATACAATTATAGCTTCCTTTATATTATAACTTTTTCTGTGAATTCAATAGTAAAGAGAAGTTTTGATGATTTGATGATGAACACTCCAACTGCCTACTATAGAATAGTGTATGATCAAAATATTTGTTACCATTCAATGGTGATGGGTATATGTTTATGTTTGTATTGTTAACAATATTTTTCAATGTCTGTACAAAAATTTGGCCCATGTCCCTCGCTCCTTCAGTATTTCTCCTATTACTTCATCCCATGTTTGTTTCGGTCTTCCTCTTTGCCCACTCCTTTGCACCTTAGATTCCCACACATGCTTAACAGTTTTCTTATTTATAAATCTTTGGAGGCCCCCTACCAGCTAGATTGTCGTTTTCCAATAAATTGTCCAGCGTTGATTCTATTTAAAGGTCTTCTCTAATTTTTGTTTTTCTAATTTCCACTCTTTTTGTGACACCCCTGACTCTTCTGAGATTTCATTTTCACGACATGTTTCACATACAAATGTAAGGATTGGTCCCAATATGGTTTTATAAACATTATTTTTCCTTATATGTCCCTTAACGCTTCCCGTTGTCCTTATCAAAAGCCTTTTCCGAAGAAATGAAACGAATTTCAGCTTATTTATCTTGTTATGATCTTTCTAACCATTGAAATGTAAAAAGATGATCTTGCATGATTTTTCCATTCCTAAAACTTTATGATTCTTCTTGTGGTTTCAGTTTCTTGTCGATTACTTTCTCATATATTTTCAAAGCCGTGCTGAGTAGATTAGATTAGATAGGAATTGCAGTGGCGGTTTGTCCTATCCCATCGCGACCTTTGCATATCTATTGTGGTAATCTCTATACTTAAAGCTCGATGTCTAGCTTCATTCTTTTCATTAAACCTATTAGTCTGGATACCGCCTCCCTTGCGTAGCTCTTTGTCCTCGGTTTTTCTCCTCCGAGTATGTGAAACCGCGCCCTTGCTTAGCCTTTGTACTCACTGAGTATGTGCTCCGCGGTTTCGTCTTCTTCCTGACAAAACCTGCATAGGCTGTCATCTACTGGGCCAATAGAGTACAAGCATAAATTTTGCTATTGGAGGTAATTGACGCTTCATCCGGTCTCCTAACACCTTGCAAGCCTATTTTTTCAAAAAAATATAAACTCTACTTTTAAAACCACTTTGAAAATCATAAAATTTGAAAGTACGCCAAAACGCGCTTACGTCATAAAGATGGCTGCCCCATTCGATTTGTTCACGTTCTTATTCGTGTATCACGAGTTTTTGTGACCTAATTTGTTTCTGAAAACTTTAAAAATGGATAAAGCCGAAAAAAAAAACTTGGTATTCCAAGTATTGCATTGTTCCAGAGTGTAAATCAGCGTCTATTAAAACTCCAGACAAAAATTTTTTTTCCAAAAGCCTTAAAATATTCTCGAAAATATCGAATATTTATGTCCACTTTCCACTTCACGTTGACTTTTAGAAATAAAAAAAAAGCATACACAAAACTACACAGAACCTAATGCAATACCGGCCAATACCGGACAAAAGTAAACAAATTGTATGACATCACACATATCATCGGTAGCGTTCGGAAATCCTCGGGTGGTGGTCGGAAAGTGCATTGAAATTTGAATTTTATTTTGAAATTTGGGAGTAATTTTCAATGGAAACTGGTTGATTCCCTATTATTAGTTATTTTTGATATCAACTTCACTATTAAAAATTAATATCTAAGCAAAATATGAAATATGCGAGTACTCTATTTATATATGTTTCCCCAGCCTACAATGTCCGGTTGGTCGGAGGGCTTTCAAGGAATAATTTAGCGTACCTTTATGCTGGAGTTTCATACAACCAGTGTAGACATGGTTGTTTATCCATTTGTGGATGCTCTCCTTAGTCAAGCATTTAGCAGTTCCACAGGAAGGTTTTGGCCCCTCTCATGACCTCAGCTGCTTCCTTCTTGGCTAAGTGATTGCTGCTATTGTGCAATCAGCCGGATTTTTGTATTTCATCCCATGCCATTTGATTATTTCGAGAGGATCACCCATTCCTTTTCAACCCAGATTTTCAAATACGTCTGCTGTAGGTTTGTTAGATCTTCCATACTTCCCTATTCTTCCCACTTTTCTTTTTTTTTATCAGGTAAACGTTGTTTATTTTTCCCTTCACTAATATAAAATGCTTCACATCTTACTGGAAATTGGAAAGTACCCTTTTTCATCTTTTTATCTCAAATTTTTCACGACCTACATTTTCCAAACCTACATGTTACATTATATCGAGAAAAAAAAAGGAAAAAAATGTAATGCTAGACCGCAACCTTATCAGTCGTTATCAAGTCGTAAATAAAAGATTATTTAATTCGTTGATTCGTTTGTGTTATTTTAATACAAAATTTTTAAAAATAGTAGTATGATAGATTTAAAAAAACACACTACTGATAAAACGTTATTGGTAATATAATTGCAGTGTGATGCGTAAGAAGTCAGTCGGTTGTTTGAAGTGAGAATAACCACAAAAATGCCTACCAACTTCTATCAAGTACAATCCAGAGTAAGTACATTTTCATTATTTCATTAGATTCAACATTTCAAGTGTATTTTACAATACAAGTTACCTTCAGGAAATATGATTAGATAATTTTTCAATAAAATAGTCACCTAGTATGACAAGTTACTGAGTAAATAAGTAAATAGTGCGTATCCTTGACAACGCAACTGTTTTTTTTACCAAAACTTACTACACATTAAATTATAGCTATTTGTTTTACAAGGCAGAGAAGTTTCATTGCCGAGGCTAGCCGCGGCAGTAAATTTGATTCTCTGCCATGTGAAACATACAGGGTGTTTCAAAAAAAGGTAACACCGTCTCTAGGATAGGT
>CAJUYH010005902.1:0-21706 GCA_910591685.1 Galerucella tenella
GACAAGAGGGCAAAATTGATGTAGAAAAAGACGCACTCACTCCGAACTCTGAAGTCGTTGCGGAAAATATTAACGTGTTAAGAAAGGAGCGATTTCAGTGAAAATAACATTTTTCGTTCATATCTTTTTACCCTCAAATTTTACAGAGAAAAAGTCAAGAACTTTTTTTTCTCCTCAAAAGATCTACAAAATAAGACTGTGCACTTCAAAAAATATCGATTAGGTCCGAAGTTATGAGCGAAAAACCATTATTTAAAATATTATTAATAAACAAATTGAAAATCCAATCATGACGGCTATCATGAAGATACGTATATTTCGTGGACTGTGATATGAAAATGAAATGCTAGCCGCGACAGTAAGTATGTTACTTCTCTGCCTAGCAAATAAATAACTCTTATATTTTCCAGGATGCAAAAATCTAGTTTTTTCCACGCTCGTTTTATTCAACCAACCATTAAATTTATATATGCTCTCATTCTTTTCTTTTACACTTAGTTTACAAATAAAAAAATAAAAATGTAATAACTTCTTATATATCGCACAATAACAATTAATTACAGGATTACAGGGAATTACTTGAACTTGACTCAGATAAAAATAGGTCCGTGAGGTAATAGTTCATTTAAAATGCGTTTTGAAAACGTGAGCCCTTATTATAAAAAAACAATAATTTCACCAGTCATAATTATAAAAATTTTTTATAATACTATCATACTACCAAATTTATAACTAACGCATTTTACAAAATGATATCTAGATATTTTATTATTTTTGTACTGCACAATTTTTGAATCAATAAACTGTTTATGTAAAACATCCTTGGGAATTACACACTTTTCATTTTTTTAATGCTATTAATTTTTATATATGAATCTGTTTGGGTTGATGTAGGGGTCTCGGGTCTAGCATACTTCCAGAGATGATAAAAAAAATTTTTTCACGGAAATGTGTTGGTGGATGATAATTTTTAAATTTACCAAAATCAGCCATCCCCACCCCTTCCCTAGGGGGGGATGGGGGGGTCAACACCGTTGAAAATTCGTAAAAATGAATTTTTAAATATGGAATCAAATTCTACGTATTTTTTCACGTACAACCCCAAAATTTCATTTCGACAACTTTTTTTTTTTAAAAGTTATGCGGAAAAAATGTTTTAAAAAAATTGATAATTCCATAAATATAAAAATCTTTATTCCGTCTTTACGAATAAAAATAAAAATTTGATATTTGGCATATGTATATTTAACAGAATCACTAAACAAAATAACATAACTATCCATCCCCATCCCCCCCATAGGGGGGATGATGGGGTGTCACCTTCAAAAATTCGTAAAAATGAATTTTTAAATATGGAATCAAATTCTACGTATTTTTTCACGTACAACCCTGAAATTTCATTTTAACAACTTTTTTTTAACAAAGTTATGCGGGAAAAATGTTTAAAAAAATCGATTATTTCATAAATATAAAAATCTTTATTCCGTCTTTACGAATGAAAATAAAAATTTGGTATTTGGCATATGTATATTTGATGGAATAAAATTTGCGATAAAATAAATTATATGCAAATATCATACCATAGGGGTAGAGGGTGGGGTGAGTTTGGGAAATATTAGGGTTGGGGTAATTTTGAGTGTGTCATAAAATTCTACACCCTTTGTTAAGTATGTATGCCAATTTTCATATTTTTTTCTCCATTCTTGCCATAGATATTTATTAAAACGTGTTTTGAATTTGCGGACTTGTAATTTTCTTGGAAAAAATTTAAAACCTTTTGATTTAGAAATACGGGTTTGAACCATTTAGTCATCTGTATCTGTATCTGTAGAGTGGGGAGGGTGAGTGTGTAGGCTCACAGCACTTAGGCCACATGTGACCCATTGTACATCCTCCCGAGGAGTTGTCCTCCTAGGTCATTGTCCATCCTGTCCTTCTCAGGAAGGTGGTCAGGTCACTAGGAGACATCTCCTTTATATCGGCAGGTGTAGGCCAAGACTCACCGAACACACACTCTCTTATTGACGATAACTCCGGACACTCGCATAAGACATGCCTGACAGTTTCATCTTCCTGTTCACACATCCTGCATAGAGGTGTGTCCACTAACCCCATAGTATGGAGGTGTTTCCTTAGTTGACAGTGACCAGTCAGAAATCCTACTGTTAAACGTAGGTTTTTCCTGGTCATCGCCAAATATTTCTTCGGCGCCAGCTTTCCAGGGTCGCCCAGGGTGATCCTGGCAAGACTGCATCCTTTGATTCCATCCCATCTCTTAAGGGATTGAGCATGGGTGTAACGTTTGGCTAGTTCCGCAATTGTCGAAGTCGTTAAGCCGTAGGTGTCACTGGGTCCTAGAATTTTCAGTCCAGCGGCTTCCCTGGCTAAAGAATCAGCAATGCGATTTCCTTTACTCCTGTCGTGCCCTTTAACCCACCTCAGGATAATATTGTTATCTGCCGAGGCGTCAGCTAAATCTTGGTGGCACTCTAGTACTAGCCTCGATATAACACGTTGTCTGTTCAAGGCTAATAGGGCTTGTCTACTATCAGTGCAGATTATCATGGTTTTGCCAGAAATTCCTCGTCTGGTTAGTTCTTTTGTGGCAATTGAGATACCAGCCAGTTCTGTTTGAACCACGCTGGTATTGTTTCCCATTCCCCACTTAATCTTGAGGCTCAGTGCTCTCGAGTAAACTCCACATCCTGAGCCTTCTTTCATTTTTGAACCATCTGTATAAATGCGTATTGCATTTGCAGCGTCTGGTTCTGTGTTCTGTTTTATTTGAATTTTGTAGGGTTTGTTAAACAGAAACCTGGGTTCAATTGCATCGTTGGCTGCCTGCAGCAGAGGTAGCGCAGTGAGCGCTTCCTGCCATAGGCTCAACCTCAATTGGCCCACTCCTACTTCGGGGTTTACACCAGCCGTGCGCAATCGTACCATGGCCATTAACGCAACCTCCTTGACGTGCAAGTCCAGAGGGGTCAGACCAGTAATTAGTTCCATTGCTGCGGTTGGTGTTGTTCTCATGGCTCCTGTGATGTTCAGACAAGCCATTCGCTGTATTTGATATAATTTTTGGATGGCCGTTGCTTGTAGAACTTTCGGTCCCCATGCAATTGCTCCATACGTTAACATGGGTCTTATTATTGCAGTGTAGATCCAGGTGACCACACGGGGTGACAGACCCCATGTGCGTCCCACTGTCCTCCGACACTGTTCATAAGCCACATATGCTCTTTTTGCTCTGTTGTGTAGATGAGAGTTCCATGTTAGTTTCCTGTCGAGGGTAATACCAAGGTATTTCACCTCTTCCGAAAAGTTTAGTTTGCTTTTGAAGATTTCGGGAGGTTTCAAACCCGATAAACTTCTTTTCCTGGTGAAAAGGACCATCTCAGTCTTTCTGGGATTGATCGAAAGTGAGTGTTCCTTACACCATTTTTCAATTAATTTAAGCCCATCCTGCGCTCTGTCGCACAGTGTGTTCACAAATTTGCCAGTCTGCAAGATAACTATGTCATCTGCGTATGCAATTGTGTAGAATCCATTGTTGTTGAGGTGATTAATCAGGGTGTCTAGGACTATGTTCCACAGAAGGGGTGATTTAGTCATATTTTGAAAATAAAAAAAATACTGCGGGGGATACCACATTAAAAAATACGCGCCGCGGCTTTACCTCTTTATACCAATTTTACAGAAAAGCAAATAAACTTAGCCCAAAATGAATAGCAAAAGCTAGAACACGCATACGGACAAGCAATGAAAAAAAGTCTTTGAAGATGACAGACACATTTTTAAGATTTTGCAATTTTATTTATTTTGGATAAATTAAGTAATACTTGGAAAATTGATATAACAGGTGGTGTGGAAATAAGCCCACAAATCAAAAAATGAATGGAAACTTATCCCTGAGTAACCCAACCCTAATATAAATATCTTTGGCAATAATGGAGAAAAAAATATGAAAATTGGCATACATACTTAACATAGGGTGTAGAATTTTATGACACACTCAAAATTACCCCAACCCTAATATTTCCCAAACTCACCCCCACCCTCTACCCCTATGGTATGATATTTGCATATAATTTTTTTTGGTTTCAATGCTCACCATTAATCTTAACTCGCAGTATTTTTTTCATTCCCAAAATATGACTCTAAATGGTTCAAACCCGTGTTTCGAAATCAAGAGGTTTTCAATTTTTTCCAAAAAAATTACAAGTCCGCAAATTCAAAACACGTTTTAATGAATATCTATGGCAATAATGAAGAAAAAAATATGAAAATTGGCATACATACTTAACAAAGGGTGTAGAATTTTATGACATACTCAAAATTACCCCAACCCTAATATTTCCCAAACTCACCCCCACCCTCTACCCCTATGGTATGATATTTGCATATAATTTATTTTATCGCAAATTTTATTCCATCAAATATACATATGCCAAATACCAAATTTTTATTTTCATTCGTAAAGACGGAATAAAGATTTTTATATTTATGGAATTATCAATTTATTTTTTTAAAACATTTTTTCCGCATAACTTTTAAAAAAAAAAAGTTGTTGAAATGAAATTTTAGGGTTATACGTGAAAAAATACGTAGAATTTGATTCCATATTTAAAAATTCATTTTTACGAATTTTTCACGGTGTCGACACCCCCCCCCCCCATCCCCCCCTAGGGAAGAGGTGGGGATGGCTGATTTTGGTAAATTTAAAAATTATCATCCACCAATACATTTCCGTGAAAAATTTTTTTTTATCAACTCTGGAAGTATGCTAGACCCGAGACCCCTACATCAACCTCTGTTTGAATATTATTCAATGTCTCTAGAAAAATATGTAGGTTTGGATGAGGAGAAGGAAAATTAGCTTCAAATTTTGAATGTTATGCATCATATACGTTTGTGGTCCTGTAATAATCTTTCTTTTTCTGCTGCCCAGACTTGCGGCGGAAATGTCGAATTTTCTCCAATATATGATTCCACCAGGCAATCGACAAAAATGTCCATTCTGTTGTCGATAGGTTTGTCGCTCATGAAATATTCTACAAATGAGTCGCCAACTTCTTCGTGGGAAAGAAAGGTTAACCCAAATACATGTCTTAACCATGTTCCTATTTCGTTGCCAATTCTTTTATAATCCGAAATCCGTCCCACATTTTCAATTCTCCGCCACCTTGAATTATAATAGCTATTAAGAACATAATTTAATTTAAAAATCTACAAACATACCATGCCTGTGCCAGATGAAAACAACAACCAATGATGATAGCATTTGGAAAAACGTCATCCCTACTAAGGTGGATTGCCATTTCGAAATCAATAACAATATTTGCAGGATTTAAGTTGAAATCTAAATCATTGCATTTGGTTTGAAATAATTCAAACACGTTTATACGTTGATTTCTGTTTGTCTTTCAAAAGACAAAATGCAACATGGTGAATATTTGTAGAAAAAACTTTGTGCAATAGTCAAAAGCTGCGTTCATAAATAATGTACTTTGCTGACACATATTGTAGATTGCATGTTCGATTCGCAGGAGAAACAATATTCGATGGATTGTCATTAATAAATATAAATGTTTCGTTGTTTTCTAGGAATTCCTGTACATCGTTGATTGGTACAGTTTTCAATCTTACACAATTAATATTTTTGCTAATTAATCGCATGTTTTTCGAAGACAAGCATTCTAGTGTATCTTTTTGTTCATTTATTTTCAAATTAATTATTTTTTAGGACGTTCTGAAACATGCTGTAAGGCTTTTCTCTTCAAGACATTGCTAATTCGTTGACGTTGTTCTAGAGAAAACTGAATTTAGCCTATTTCACTTGAATTATGTAAATAAATATATAAAAATGTGTTTCTGATATATAAGCGCAGACCGTGAAAATTTCTTCTTGCAAGACATTTTATTATTCATTTTTTTCCTGCCCAATTTTTATTAGTAGATATCCGTGATTTCGTTGTCTGCTCTAAAACGTAACTCTCGTATTTAGAGGTATAACTAACCTCCTATTTTTTAAGTGTATCATAAGCTGCAGAAGAGAATAGTTCCTAATGTTCCGAAGCCGGTCCTGTCGCAAACGATGAATGCGATCTTTCTAGAAAGGTTCTTTCGCAGGTAATATCCAGACTGTTCTGGAAATGTACCAGGCCATACAATGGTTTATCGCGAAAGTTCTAGAGATTTGAGGGACTAGGTATATATAGCGGGTTTTCGAGTGAATCGGGGAGTTGTTCAGTATACAGTGAATCGGTAAACAGTTTCAGTATACAGTGAGTGAACAGAAGTGAATATAAATAGTGTAGAAGATAAATTAGGACAATTATTATACCGAGTGTAGATAAATTAATAGACATTAAATAGTGTGTATATAAATTAAATTTATTATAGTGTGTAAGTGTTTCTTTAATAAATCAATAGTAATTAGCCATAGTGAGTGTATAATTTTATCCCACGGTAAAAACAGTTTAAATAAATAAGAAAAACATTACACTATTAAGATCCTAAGGCGCCAAACGACCTTAATACGGACCTGTCCATAATAAGTACAACGATTAAAAACATTGTTTTGGACAAAATCAGAGCTGTATGGTGGGTGGATGGATTAATCGTTCAAATTGGCAATAGTTTTTCTTTGCAATTTTTAGCAAATAGGTACCTACGTCTATAAAACTACTTTCTACCAAAAAAAAAATATGCAAATGTATCTATGAAAGAAAAAAAAATCATGCAAAGTGCATTTTAAATTAGAAAAGTAGAACTTCATCCATAAAACATAGATATCTCTATAAAATCTAAATCCAAAAAGTTTTATTTTAAATTATATTTTCAAAAACTATGACCTAACCATTTTTATAAATAGGTAGCACGTTTTTTCTATTATTAGACGAATGTCTGGCGATATTGTAACGTTTTTTAACCGCAGGTTGTAGAATCCATCAAATTGGGATGCATCTGTTAATTCTATGTTTATTTGTTATTTTTTATCTGTCGAATGTCGTTTCAGTAGAAGACCGTACATGAAAATATTGATAAAATTTCACGACTCACAATGACACTATTTAAAATACCACATTTTATGTTTTATGTTTACAAAATGATTTAAGAGTAAAATTAATAGTAAATAAACATTAAGTATAATTTGTGCTAAAAGACCTTCTGATTGTTGAAAACACGATTAGGTTCCAAAACAAATTTAGAAGGTTATTGATACTATTTATACTATAAGTATAGAACTAGTGTGTATACCGTAATGTGTATAAGGAGTGTAAATGTTCAAATATGATTTTAACAACATTGCGTCAAATAATAACATTTGTCCACATAAATTGCAAAAGTTAAGCTCGTGTTCGTCGCCCTTGTCTGTGTTGTCCTTTGAACGACATACTTTCATGACACAAACAGTTGCCGACAAAATCTGTTATCACAAACGTGCTGTAAAATGAGAAAGCATTCAACGAGCATACCTATGTATGTTTTTCTCAGATCGTGAGACACTATTTTGACCAGTTTTCTATGAGCAAAGCTCAACATTCCAGAATAGTGGGCAGTTGCTTAGCAATTAGAAAATAGCAGTGTTACAAATTTAAATGGATTATTACAATAAAATGGAACAAAGTATGGTTTTAACTTTTATATTGATAAAGTTATATGTATACAAGAAATAAAAGAAACATCTAATTTATAACGATATTCTTGAACACAAATTAATTGTTAATACTTACATTTATTGTACATTTTGTACAATTTGTAAATTGTACTGGAGGGCAACGAGAATTTATAGACGTTCATGAAGCTGCATGGCTATTTGTTTGGTTTATCCCGTTTCGATCATTTTCATTTGAAGTCGAGGCAGGGGTGTTGAATATTTTATTAGCCACCTTTGCTTTATTATTAACCTTCCGTAGCTAACATGCGGTCAGTGAGACCGACGCTTAAAGAATTTTCCGATAATTCCCGGAAAAATCAGAAGTCGGCATCGCCGTTCCCAGTAGCTGACTTTCTTGGCGTAGCCGATTCAGTGTTAAAATTACAGTGCAGGTGGACAGTTCATTTTTTTGTAATTAAATATTCGGTCTCTGAGACCCAAGTTAGTTCTCGTGTTATAATTTCTGAGAGTAAGTTGAAACGGTTTTTTTTATATAACATTTATATTTATTCATTTTTTTTATAGATTTTATAAGCATGGTTTCTACATATGAAAAAGAACAGGACAGGCTCCAAAAATTATTTGATGAGGTTGAAACGGACGTAGATGAAGGCGCGGAAGACAGCGATTTTAGTTTGGAAACTTAGGGCCATCTTGTTTTTTTTTGTTCAGTTTGTCTGTGATGAGAAGTGATTTTTTTTTATCAAAAATGTTTTCTGATGTTTCAAAAATGTCATAAATTTTTTTGGTGCCAAAGAAACTGTTTTTGTTTTTTTTATAGCAATTTTTAGAATGTTACTTTTTATTTTAACAAATTTTATTTTCATGTCATTTTCATCAAAAAAATTTTTAATAAATTTATATTCCACATTTTCTTTATTTGAATACCTGCCCCTAAGTAATAAAATAGAGAAAATACAATTTTTTCATTACTGATAGGTATTTCCATAGTCGGTCTCTGAGACCCATGTTATCTTTCCTGATAAAATTTTTCATGTTAGCTACGGAAGGTTAAGTGATTCGTCAATATATTCGATCGGAGTTTACTTTTGTCATAACAAAGTAATTTCCTTCTATTTCAATATGAACATAGAGAATCGTATCTAAACTTACTTGATTACATCTTGAATGGAATATTTTTTTATACATTTTTTAAATGTAAATCAACGATCGAAGAATAGTATGTACAATTCGTTGGAAAAGCATATTCCCAAACTCCTGTGTCGCAACGCTCCTCGTCTGGTAATTATCACAGTCGTTTGGGAATATTATGCTTTTCCCACTAATTATACAATATACTATTGCGGCTCTTTTTTCAGTCGATCCCTCTCGCATTTAATAACATACGCAAGCTTTGGCGGTGTGACGTTTGTCTCGCTATACTGATTGCTGCAACTATTTACAGCTGTAACTATTTCTTATTGAAGGGTTGGGAAATTTTTCAAATAAGTCGGCGACTTAAAATGCAACAATGCTTCTATTAACTATTAGACCGTGGGCACAAGTCACCAGAAGTGTCGATAATCAATGTTCGTATGTCCTTTTAGGGACTTACTCAGACTCAACCGGAAAAGAATGCCTCCGAGCCTCTGTGGCCAATCCTTGCACCTGCTTTGAGCTCCACTTCCGGTTGGAAAAAGAGTCAAGTATTCGATGAACGAGGAAGCTCTGCTATAATAGATAAATTATCGTTTCTTGTAAAAATAACCGGGCGCTAGCCGTTTTGGATACGCCTAGATCGAGACAGGAAGGAGGCGTACGAACCGGCAATTTTCCACTGTTGATAGACGATGATCGAGGAAACTATGTCCTTTGGTGGAACAACTCCTTTCGACCTATTAACCACTGTTCTGACATTTGCATACGATTCCGGAGAGGGCATGTCGATTTATGACAACCGGGAATGGAGCTCATAGCCAGTGGATTGGTCACAGACGCTAAGAGGTACTTTTTACCGGTTTACCGGGATATCCCGAAAGTCCCGAAAACGGTATACGAACATTGATTATCGATGCTTCTGGTGTCATGGGCCCATGATCTAAGTCATCTATTAATAGACTAATGTAAAATTTTGAGCAAGTTCCAATTGATGGTTTTACATACCTCCAGATTCCGGTGAATCGTAATGTAGTACGACCTACCTAGAGGTGCGTATGGAAAGTTGGAACGAGGTAAAAATAAGAAACCCGAAAGTGTTATTAGTGTGACTCCATCTATATTTCACTCACATAACTGGTTGACTGCCACGTGCACTAATGGTGCACAGCGTTCTGACCATCACTGTTTTTGAATCCTAACCTAACCACCGGGCCAAGGTATATTTGTCAGTAAAAGCATAAGTTCAATCAACATTACACTATTTCAACCATTGTACGACATTTCCTAGCGATTTTATATTCGTGTCCCAATAGTGTACTCATAGCCTGAGAGAATTGGTTCACTACGAAGGTACCTACCGTGCAGTGTGAAGTTGCAAATTGCAAAGAGTGTGAACCCGATGTCCTGTAGGTTGCAAATATCTTTACAATAACTGCTATTGTAAATTACATTAAGATTCGACAGTCACTTTCTACAGCATGTGTTATAGGTACTTAGCATATTTCTTGTAGGCAATACATTCTTATTTACTCACTTCTAGTTTATAATTGAAACTTCGCAAAATTGAATTTATTTGTTGAGCGAAATGTAGATGACTGCTGTTGGTAGTTGGTAACCTCTTTTCTACCTTCAACCTACTTCCGACACTCGCCTCGTGTCCACTAGCAATTAAATTTGCCTAGAGTACTCTCACAAGTCACTTGCAATACGTTAAACAGCAGCGCTAGAGGAAGTTTGCTGAAAGTTTACTCTCGGGCCAAGTACTTGCCGACTTGTTGTAGCTTGTAGTGTACACGACTAATCTAAGCAAATTAGTTTGCACTTTATTATTTCGAGACTGTTTCGAAATATTTGCAGCAAGTTGTGAGATTTTGTGAACTATTTTAAAGTTTTATTTATTTTTTCGAATCGGTATAGATACATGAGAGAATGATAAGAGTCACCTGAAATATTTAAAATAAATTTAGTTAAAGTTAAGCTTTATGACACTACAAATATTCATTTTGTAAAATATTACATTTGTTCATGACAATAAAAATATTTTTTTATGTTCAGTACAGGTGTGTTGTTACTCTAATAATATATACCTGTTGCTAAAAAGCGAAGTGTTAAGACAGACGCTATTCTGGTGGAATGGCTTCTCGCATTTTGGTGTCTTTTTTATGTATTTTTTCTTTAACCAAATTCAGCAAAAAATCAAAATCTTCCACAGACATACGTAAAAATTTTTTAACTGCTGAGGATCTTCCGTTCTCAATTCAGAGAGCAGCTTCTTATGTATGCCTAACGTAGATCTTCGCTGAATCCATTTTCTGACCCAAATTTTTCTACGCTCTTTGTCATTTTCCTTTCTTTGTTTTTTAACTGAATATATGTTACAACAGCAGTAGCCACTTGCTGAGACGACATTTTTCTGGAAGTGTGTGTACACGTTACTCAAGCAAACGAACTTGCCAGAGTAATTTGCCGCAATTAATTTCAAAAAAATTAGACTACAGTGTAGACACGCCAGCAAGTACTTGATGAAAACACTTTAACACTTTCGCAAGTTACTTGCAAGTGGACACGAGGCTTAAAGACTGCACCACAATACGATCCACTGCAACATGGAAGTATATAAATCCATCAATCGAAAAAAGATAATCTCATGAGTTTTAACGAAATTGAAAAAAGAGTCGCAAATATCTTACCGCTCGGATATTTCTTCAGGTTTGGAAACAATTGCAGAGGGCTAAATCTGGAGAATATATGGCAGGAGCAGTGTTGCGTTGAGAGTTACTGCGTCAGATATTGAAAAAGTGACCGATTTATCTAACAATCTTCTTTAATATTTTAGTTAACCTGATTGTACATTTGCTTATGTCAATTTCGACGATAGTTTATTATTGTATTATTCACACAAAAAATAGTTAATTATAAATTTCGTAATGTTTGGTAGTTTTTGTTTATTATTATTGCTGTTGGAATGTTAATCATGTCACCTCGAAAAATCAAGCAAATAAAAATATGTTTATCAGCGAAGAAAATACTTAATATTTAATATAATAATAAAATGTTTACTACTCTACATTTTTTTTGTAACGGGTGCCCATGAGCATTAATAAATCTACATTTCAATTTCTATTAATCTAAGAGCCAGTGTCATGTTTCATTGATAGGTACTTTAGTTAGGGCCTGTTTTTCGAAAGAAGGTTGTGTAGGTGGAGGTAGTGTCATTCGTGAGAATTTGCCATGATAGCGGTTCCAAAGGGCACAACGCCCCCCAACATGTTAAAAAACTGCTTCTTTTTATAATATTATTAGAGCTGAAGCTTTTTCAGTATATCCCTGATATCTCACAATAATCTAATTTTTACTGAGGGGTGGTAGATCACCCTCAACATGTCGTGGGAGAAATGACATTTTTATTTTCAGTTGAGCTTCATGCTCTCGGATGCAGAATAATTTACATTATATTTCAGGCCTAGCCCTCGATATTACCTAATTTTTCCAATGTAGTACGCGCTTTCCGTACTACTCTGTGCACAAGGTTTAAAGGTTGAATTTTTAAATTACGGTCCTGCTTCTTTTGCTTCTACCTATCCGTTACCTTCGTGTACTCCGAGCGCCCGCATTGTCATTTTCTTTAAAGTGGGGTACCTAATGTAAGTTCTTTCGATCCATTAATTATATTTCGACGTAAGGTGGAACACGGAACAAACTTCCCAAAGTCTGGAGAAGATTGCTTGAAATTTTTGTCTCGCATGTTAATAACCCTCCTGGCGCTAGCGACGGCACAAAGAATACAAACACTTTCGCTTATCAAGTGTTCAATTATTATGGTCTTCTCAGATTCCGAAGCGAAAATACTTATTCACACCTGGTCAAAACATCAAGACCGAACTCTTCTTAGCCCATCCTCGATTCAGCTTTTATTACAGAATAACCTAAGTCAGCAACATGACAAACTTTAAGCGTTCAACGCTTTAAGCCACTGGGTCAAAGAATCCATCGACGATACCGTTCGACACCTCTGCATTTAAAGCACATTCCACCAGACATGCATCTAGCTCGGCAGCGCTCTGAAAGGGTGTTTCAATAGACATTATCAGAAAAGCAGCTGGTTGGAGTGCAGGGTTCATCGACTTTTAGAAAATTCTACAATAGACCTTTACTAGAATCAAGTAGTCTTTTAAACACCATTTTTAATAGTCGAGAAATAAAAATTACTATTGGAATAAGAATTTCAGTTCCTTGATAGGTTAAGATGTTACCGTTTATATTTAATAAACCAGGATTATTGTTTAGTATTGTGTTTGGTATTAACATCTCTAAACCAATATAGGGATTTTTACAGCAACTCAACTTTAAACATCTACATTGGAAAAATTATGTAATATTGAGGGCTGGACCTGAAATATAATTATTAATCGATCAAAAGAAGTTACCTTACCCCACTTCAAACAAAATGATGACAATGCTGGCGCTCGGGGAACACGAACGTAGCGGATAGGCAGAAGCAAAAGAAGCAGGACCGTAATTAAAAAATTCAACCTTTGAACATTGTTCGTAATATTGAATGCTGAACCTGAAATATAAATAAATAAATATAGAAATAAATAGATATATAAATGAATAAATCTCAACTGATAATAAAAATCTCATTTCTCCCGACATGTTAAGGGTGATCTGCCACCCCTCTGTTAAAAGTAAATAAATTATTGTGAGATATCATAAGTTGTAATGTAATGTAGAAGTGGGGTTAGAAATGTTAATACCAAACATAATGATAAACAATAATCCTGGTTAATTAAATATAAACGGTAACATCTTAACCGATGAATTATTCTTATTTTAATCGTAGTTTCCATTTTTATTTTCCAACTATTGACAATGGTTTTTAAAAGACTACCTGAATCTAGTGAAGGTCTATTGTAGAATTTTCTAAAAGCAGATGACCCTTCACTTCAACCAGCTGTTTTTCTGATAATTGGCACACCCATTTTGAGCGCTGCTGAGGTAGATGCATGTCTGGTGGAATGTGCTTTAAATACAGAGGTGTCGACACCGGTATCGTCGATGGTTTCTTTGACCGAGCGGCTTAAAGTTTGTTTTGTTGATGGCTTGAATAGTCAGTCTAAGAAAGGAAAACTCAACCTCAAAATCATTCAACTTGATGGGAACGAGGTTGAATTGAATGGAGACAAGAAGTCAAATATCTAGGTTTGACTCTAGACAGTAAACTCCTGTGGAACAAACACGAAAAAGAGATTATATACAAAGCAAAAATGGCTCTAATTTTGTGCATGAATCTGGCAAAGGGAAACTGGGGCTGTAACCCAAAAATCCTGAGCTGGATGTTCACTACCATAGTGAGACCAATTAACTTACGGAGCTATTGTGTGGAGTAGTAGAGCTAGCCTATTGACGACAAGAGAAAACCTTTCCAAAATTCAAAGACTAGTATATCCATTACAGGAGCAATGAAAACATGCATAACGGCAACTATGGATGTGATTCTCAATCTCACACGACTACATACATATGGTATGGGTTAGTGTTGCATAGCGAACATGATTCAGACTAACTAGTGAGGGAATCATAAAAAACCCACCTTCTCATTTTTTAGAAATCAGATAACCTGGGACATGCAACAAGGTCGTATGATGATAAAGTATAACTTTTCAAAGAAATTTGTTACGGAATGAAGCAACATGAAGGAATGGGATCCAAATACCATTACCAGACATGGAAAGAATGCCATTCAATGGTACACGGACGGCTCAAAAGCAATAGAAGGAGCTGGGGTAGAAGTGTGCGGGACAGGAACCAAACACTCTGAAACTTGGGAAACCCCAAGTATTTTTCAAGCGGAAATTCACGCCACAAGAAAGTGTGCTCAGTTCAATATTAATAAAGGATATAGAAGGCAAACTCAATTAACTAGGCGAGAATAATATAGTCACCTTACTGTGGATTAATGGATACACTGGTGTGGAAGTGAATGAAATAGCAGATGAACTAGCAAAGAGAGGGATTGAAACACCCTTTTAGGGGCCTGAACCCTATTGCTGAATCAGCTCCAGTGTAATATTGGAAGAAATAAGTAAAGCCGAAAAAAGGGAAGATATAACCATTGGAAATATCTAGTAGGGCTTAGACAATGCATAAATCAAAGTAAAATTTCGTAGGCATTTTTGATGAGACGTCTTCGGAAATTGTAAAAAATTATTGCGTCAATTTCGACTGACTCATCAACTAAAAATTCAGTTTAACTACAGATTTAAACGTGCAGCCTGAAACTTTGGCGTTCAGGTAACTAAACATGCGAGTTAATTTTGACATTTGACATTTGTTGCCAGGCGCTAACTATTTTGTTATATACTACACTTGAAGAACATTCGTACGATACGAAAAATGTTCCAAGAGAGAGGACATAGCAAACTTGGCAGGCATCCAATCTAGTTAATATTAATTACTGTACTTGTGGGTACTAAAATTTCAAATATATTTTCTGCAGTTCATCGATAGGCTAGACTTTTTGCAGCCAACTACAACTATTAGGCAACATTGTTACAAAAAAATAGGACTAAACTAGATCATCCCTGAAAATTGTCACCGACTCTTAGACTATTTTTAAAAATATAGTAAGCAGAAATTGGTGATGGTGAATACCGGCTTAACTTTATAAATTGATTAATTTAAAGCTATTACTTGAAAACGAATAACCTTTAATTTGAACTTGTCAATATATACATTCGTTGAATTTTTAGCTAATTTGGGTTTATTAAAGTATAACAGACAATGTTGAAACAGTGAAATTAAAATTCATCAAAGTCAATATTAACAATTAGTGTACTATTTGATAAAAAGAAACAAAATAATTATTTTGTCGCTCATTTTCAATTAAACTCATCAATTTTTAACTTGTTAGTCGAGTAAAAATGTTTCCACATTTTTTAATAACCCATAAAGTATGTTCCACAAATACTAAAAAGAATAGGGGAAAAGGGAAACATAAATGAGTGAAGCACTTTTCATCTCACATCCATGATAAGGAAATTTTCACAAATTAATAATTGATACTTTAAAAAACGTACGCTAATGGTAGATGTAAATTTTTGAAAATTAACCTCTTCAAAAATTTATATCCTATTCCCGACGTAAATAGAAATCTTAACCCCCTTTAAATATTAAATCATGCGTATATGAAACGTACTGACGGTTAGGATTTGCCCGTACCAAAAATCACAAGATATTTTCATTTCAATAGATCACAATTTGAACAATGCAGATTATACGCAAATAAAACTTCTCTCCGTTGTGTTTTAATATCACTACGTGAAGAGAATTTTAGTCTGGAAAATGTTGATTTAACTAGTCAATTTTTGGTTCATGGATCACTTTTGGAGATATTCGATTGTCTAAAGCAAGACTAACCTCTGTATAAGCTTGGAAAACTTTTCCTTTGTATAGGTCATTCCAAAATGACATCATATTTTTCTGGGCCCTCATTTCATGTACTATTTAGTTTTCATCAGAGATAAGAAAAGTTAGAAAGAGCCTTCCATCTACTTCCTAGTGAGAATCGTATGCTGAGCGCCAATTTCACAAATAAATTGTGTCTGGTCAGACAGTAGGCTTGTAAATTTTCAAGTATCTTTATCCGGAAAAATTAAATCAATTATCTGGTTTCCTTGTATCATAGCTGGTGATATAATATCTTCTGTATGTTCTTTGTGGTATATTCATTATTCGATTTGTTTTTACTGGAAATTAAACCACAAACTGCAAAATATTTTTATTGCCTAATCGATTTTTTCGGAAGTGTCATTTTTGGGACGTTCAAGCATTAGGCAAGCTGTACTTAGGAGTTGAAGGAAACAAGCTTTATTGTTACTTTTTCTAATTGAGGGAGTGAGGAAAATATTATTAATCAATATATTTTTTATAATTCATTAATACCCAATAAAAACGGACCAAATAATGGGAAAAAGAAAAACCAATATTTTAGAACATGAGCATATACTTATATTATCCATTTGTAGTATTAACAAATATACAGAATAATACAAATAGAGAAAATAAAATAATTGAAATATACAGGGTGTCCCAGGAGTTCGTACCAAAAACTTGGGAGGTGATAGAAAGGCTGAAAATAATGATGTTATTTCAAGAAAATTTTTTTCTTTACGCCCTTCCTTAACGAACTATAGGGCTCTAAAGTTGGGAATGAAAAATTGTTTTTTATTTGCAATTATCAACTGGCTGATTGGAAATTAGTAATGTTAAACCTATAATAAACACCATAATTGCACACTTTTTGGCGTGATTTACAAGTCTACACCATACTTGTGAAGTCAGGTACCTACTAATTTAAATGGTGGATGCGCCATTTTTTTGTAAGTGAAACTTTTTTCAGTTATAAATGCAATAATTGGCTTTTGTGAACATTTTTAGAGATTTCAAGTCCTCTTGTGAGATTTCGATAACATTAACGGTTTAAGAGACACGGGCAATTTTATGTAGCACTGCACACCTATTGTCGCTTTCACATTTATTTTGAATGTACGATTACATGAAGCATCCTGTATTATTAGCAAATTATTAATAAATTGGTGCAGTCTACATTTATAAATATAAACTTTTACTTTGTTTAAATATAAAGAACTTTATTGAAAACGAACATTACTTTAATAAAAGTAAAAATATCAACAAAACCCTGAAAAATGAATAACTACATTACATAAGCAGATTAGAAAAAACGAGTAACCAAGTAATTAACGACATCAAAAAAGTCCAAACGGTTTAAAAAAATTACACCAATTTATTAATAATTTGCTAATAATACAGGATGCTTACCTATTGTAATGGTACATTCATTCATACTTACATACAGGTAATTTACCTCGTAAGTTATTCTTTTTTATTCACTAGGTACATCATGCATCATTTTATGACTGTATTTTATATCAAATGGTGAATAAAAATTATTATTATTATAAAATAAATGTGATTGCGCCAAAAGGTGTGCAGTGCGACATAAAATTGCCCGTATCTCTTAAACCGTTAATGTTAACGACATGTCGCAAGAGGACTGGATAACTCTAAAAATGTTCACAAAAGCCAATTATTGCATTTATAACTGAAAAAAGTTATACTTACATAAAAATTGGCGCATCCACCATTTAACTTAGTCGGTACCTGAGTTCACAAGTATGTTGTAGCCTTGTATATCACTCCAAAAAGTGTGCAATTATGGTGTTTATTAACGGTTAAAATATTACCAATTTCCAATCAGCCATTTGACAATTGTAAATAAAAAACCATTTTTCATTCCCAACTTTAGAGCCCTATATAAAACTCACGTAATTTTAAAATTATTACAATCAGTTGTTATAATTTAAAAATTGTGATAGGATCAAAAGTATCCAAATCAAGGATCATCTCGTAAAAGAAAATTACCTTCTCGAAGTGTTATCACTACACTTCAGAACACAACACGTTCGTAGTCTTTTTGACCATTTTGATTTCAAACTTTTTACAATGTTTCAAGCAAATCCCAATATCACATGATACAATATAACTCGTTGTTTACTAAATAGTCGAAACACCACTAACAAAAGATTAGATATTTTGGTACAGGTATGTAGACACATATTTGCTTGTTTTGTAGATTGTGAACGACAATAGAAGCCTTGAAATATCAAGGAGGCTATGTACCAAAAATAAAAAACGGAGATATTTAAGAAAATCATATTTTTTGTTATGGATGATATAGTAAACAAATCAAACGTAAGCAGGTGTACACCCTCTTTATATGTTTTTAACACCCACTCAATATAATAACGACATACAAAGTTGAAAAAATAATAACGAAGAAGAAAACGAGAAGGGAATTTAGTGCCCTACTCTAATATATGAGATAGGGGCCAAGGGCCTTACTCTAACATATGAGAAATTTTCCATTACTACCACTTTACCACTTTTTCGCCTTTGTTTTTCCATTTTATTTAAATAACAACCCCAATAAATCGTAAACGACTACAATACACGCGCAAAATATTTTTTTTCTACAATCACATTGAAAAGTAGGCTTTTTCGCTTGCTATTGACAACGAAAAGTTGACGTTTCTTGCGGAGAGTTACTTTACGCTCGCCGAGCGTAAAAAATGGCAAAACGCTCATTGTCCATAACAACCGATACTACAAACACAATTGTATTGAGAGAGACAGATATAAAAGTTTGAAACATTTTTGAATTGATATATTTAAACTGACAGATTTTAAAAGTTTTTATGAATTCTACTTTATATTTGTTTTTTAATAGATACAATTAAGTGATTGCAGAAAAAATGTTGTATGTATTACGAGCAAAAACGTGATATTATTGCTTTCGAGTAATTACCGTGATCCGCTTCGCGTCGCGAGGTAACCATTACTCTCAAGCAATAAAAGGTGTGTTCTTTTTGACTGAGATCTCGGTTAATCTCAGCTCACATCGGTAATGTGCGCGTTCTTTTTGATTTACTCACTTCGAAGTGAGCTGAGATTTTTCTTCCCCCTTCACCGATGCTGAATGTGATGTAAGGGGGTATCAGTTGGACTTGAGTCGGAAATAAAGTGGAGGGGATGAAGAAATATTTGATTTTGTTTACATATAAACACACATAACCTAATTTTCTTTGGTTACAAATTATCAATTGACTAAATAAAAAAGGAATAATGATGGTCACAATAACATTAGTAGATGCTAATTCGAATTTATATGTTTATATGTCTCTTATTCACGCATGCGTCGGCAAATCGCGCGTTTCAATTGAGTAGTTCGTTGTTTTTGGTGCTTACTACTGCTTACCCACATCACTTTATTTCAGATCACTTCAACTGAAGTGAGCTGAGATCTCGAGTCAAAAAGAACACACCTAATGTATCACTTTTCGCTCTTATCTTTCTACATCTTTCTATGATACAAACTCAAATCAACATAAATTGGCACTTAGCACCTTTGATATTTCAACGCTTCAATTAGATATTATATTTTTCAATTATATTAATAATAATATGCTTCCAGTGTCAACTTGTGGTAAACATTTTTTTCTCCGATCGTGGGAAGAGTGACACTATTTTGACCTGTTTTCTATGCGCAAAGCTCAACATTCCAGAATAGTGGGCAGTTGCTAAACAATTAGAAAATAACAGTGCGGTAATATTCTTACCGCGCTGCTGTAGCGTGCGGTAATGTTACAAATGGATTATTACAATAATATGAAGCAAAGCATGGTTTTAATTTTTATATTGATAAAGTTGTTATAACAGAATCTGTATCTGTAGAGTAGAGAGGGTGAGTGTGTAGGCTCACAGCACTTAGGCC
This sequence comes from Galerucella tenella, assembly GCA_910591685.1. Taxonomy (NCBI): domain Eukaryota; kingdom Metazoa; phylum Arthropoda; class Insecta; order Coleoptera; family Chrysomelidae; genus Galerucella; species Galerucella tenella. Next base: position 20,112 of record CAJUYH010005902.1, read on the forward strand.
ACATGTGACCCATTGTACATCCTCCCGAGGAGTTGTCCTCCTAGGTCAATGTCCATCCTGTCCTTCTCAGGAAGGTGGACAGGTCACTGGGAGACATCTCTTTTATATCGGCAGGTGTAGGCCAAGACTCACCGAACACACACTCTCTTATTGACGATAACTCGCATAAGACATGCCTGACAGTTTCATCTTCCTGTTCACACATCCTGCATAGAGGTGTGTCCTTTAGCCCCATAGTATGGAGGTGTTTACTTAGTTGACAGTGACCAGTCAGAAATCCTACTGTTAAACGTAGGTTTTTTCTGGTCATCGCCAAATATTTCTTCGGTGCCAGCTTCCGAGGGTCGCCCAGGGTGATCCTGGCAAAACTGCATCCTTTGATTCCATCCCATCTCTTATGGGATGGAATGGGTGTAACGTTTGGCTAGTTCCGCAATTGTCGAAGTCGTTAGGCCGTAGGTATCACTGGGTCCTAGAATTTTCAGTCCAGCGGCTTCCCTGGCTAAAGAATCAGCAATGCGATTTCCTTTACTCCTGTCGTGCCCTTTAACCCACCTCAGGATAATGTTGTTATTTGCCGAGACGTCAGCTAAATCTTGGTGGCACTCTAGTACTAGCCTCGATATAACACGTTGTCTGTTCAAGGCTACTATCAGGTCTACTATCAGTGCAGATTATTATGGTTTTGCCAGAAATTCCTCTTCTGGTTAGTTCTTTTGAGGCAATTGAGATACCAGCCAGTTCTATTTGAAACACGCTGGTATTGTTTCCCATTCCCCCTTTAATCTTTAGGCTTAGTGCTCTCGAGTAAACTCCACATCCTGAGCCTTCTTTCATTTTTGAACCATCTGTATATATGCGTATTGCATTTGCAGCATCTGGCTTTGAGTTGTGTTTTATTTGAATTTTGTAGGGTTTGTTAAACAAAAACCTGGGTTCAATTGCATCGTTGGCTGCCTGCAGGAGAGGTAGCGCAGTGAGCGCTTCCTTCCATAGGCTCAACCTCAATTGGCCCATTCCTACTTCGGGGTTTACACCAGCCGTGCGCAATCGTACCATGGCCATTAACGCAACCTCCTTGACGTGTAGGTCCAGAGGGGTCAGACCAGTAATTAGTTCCATTGCTGCAGTTGGTGTTGTTCTCATGGCTCCTGTGATGTTCAAACAAGCCATTCGCTGTATTTAATATAATTTTTGGATGGCCGTTGCTTGTAGAACCTTCGGTCCCCATGCAATTGCTCCATACGTTAACATGGGTCTTATTATTGCAGTGTAGATCCAGGTGACCACACGGGGCGACAGACCCCATGTGCGTCCCACTGTCCTCCGACACTGCTTATATGCTCTTTTTGCTCTGCTGTGTAGATGAGAGTTCCATGTTAGTTTCCTGTCGAGGGTAATACCAAGGTATTTCACCTCTTCCGAAAAGTTTAGTTTGCTTTTGAAGATTTCGGGAGGTTTCAAACCCGATAAACTTCTTTAATTGGTGAAAAGGACCATCTCAGTCTTTCTGGGATTGATCGACAATGAGTGTTCCTTACACCATTTTTCAATTTATTTAAGCCCATCCTGCGCTCTATCGCACAGTGTGTTCA
>CAJUYH010005903.1:0-21702 GCA_910591685.1 Galerucella tenella
CGGGCACGAGTTGGTGTATTAATTTTCTACCTGGTTTTTGAACGGGCCCGAGTTGGTCAGTGATTTTCGGGGCCAGGTAATAACGGGCACATGTGCTGTAATCGGCCTTTTAAGCACGCTTTTGCGTGTTTTCATCAGCGATTATGATGCAGGTATAAAAAAAAAGTTTTTTTTTTCTTTCAAAAAATTTGTTTAACGTACCCATTTTTCCAGAAGTGATATCAAAGGTAGCAGGTGCATCTTGTATGAAATTTGGTCTGTTACAAAGATCCTGAAAACATTTTGTTTAAATTACTATTTAAAATTTAAAAAAAAACTAATTACTTTCCCTATCAAAATAATTATACAAATTTGAATCTGTCAAGAATAATGTCATTTCGCTGTATGTATGCTGTATATATGCTGTATTATTATGCTTCTATTCCAGTGTGTCCTGGAATCCATAGTAAATTGTTCTCGCCTAGTGCATTTAATGGCTGCTTGACTATCCGACATTATGATAATCCTTTGTCTTCTGTATCCTTTATCATTATTGAACTGGGCGCACTTTCTTATGGATAGTTTACATTATATTATGAAAATATATACAGGGTGTTCGAAAATTGATTAAAATGATTGAAATATGAGAGGTTTACCTTGGGTCTCTTCCAAGTAAATTGAAAAGGTGGTGTTTGGTGGTAGAATACAGAAGATTGAGATGCGGGAAAATCAGGATCTTCCCAAAGTTCTCCACGTTTCAAACAGGCTCTTCGTATTCGGTCGTATTCACTCATACCCTGTAAAAAAATTCAAATTTAAGTAGAAAAATTTAATTTTCCAGTAAAATATTCCTTGTGGCATTACTTATTATTTTTCTTTTCTTTTCGTTTGGGAATCAAACCACAATAATGTTTTTTATTTTTTATTTCGACGTTTCGGTAGCGTTCCAGCTACCGTTGTCAAGATTAACTAGTAATAAAATAATTTTTGGTCCCTATCTGACACAACGAAAAAAATATGACAACTAGACAATCAATAATATTTTGAAGTTTAAGACTACAAAACTTTGTCTAATTTTATTAAGGTCCATTCATAGTAGATCACATCTCTGGTAAAATGTGAAATAAAATATTATATTTTATGACATTCTAACGATATGATAGTCTACTAGAAATGGAATCCAGCGAAGTGCACGTTCCAGGAACGGTTTTTATTGGGATAGCGCTTTTTTTCGCTTATTTTGGAAATGTTGTTAATAAAACGCGTTTGTTGTTACTTTTTTTATGTATGATTATTTTTGTTTTCAAAGTATGTATAACTCAGTTTGGTGATTTTGTGTATTGAAGTGTGTATCGATTAACAACTATTCCAATGATAAATCATAAGAAAACCTGGATAAAAACTTATGATGCTATCATGATAACGCAGGTAATTGATTATTGGAAATTTCTCTTTCTAATATTGGTAACCAAAGTTGACTACATTCGGCTGAAATACTAGCTACACATTTATCTGCATTTAGTTGTATTGAAGCACTTTCTTTGATTTTTCGTCTTTTATTATTGGGCTCTTTCAATATTATTTTTGTCGAATCCCATTGAATTTTATGCCCCTCTTCCCTAGCACGTTACATACCTGACTTAAAGAACTTCCTACCTTTGATATATTTTTTATGTTCACTTATTCGGACTTTCAATGGTCTAGATGTTTCACCTAAATAGAATTTGTCGCATTCACAAGATATCTGATATAGTATGCAATTTTTTGAAGATTGTTCTTCATTTTTTGGTTTCGTTTTTGTTAGTTTAGATCTCAATGTATTGTTAGATTTGAAGCTAGTTCGAATATTGAATTGATACGAAATATGTCTACTAAGGTTTTTTCATCTTCTTGGCAAAAACCTGGAGGGAAACCACAGCAGATATCTATATTTTTATACCATCTGATAGAGGAAATATGACCCTAAATAATGATGAAATTTGGCTTCTTCGATTCCAAAATTGCAAAGTTATACGGGGTCAAAGTTGAAATATTTTTTATAGCATTGATCCCTTGAAAAAAGTGTACTGTCTACACCTATGGAATTAAAACGGTCAAATAGGTATTAAATGACAGTTGAAGGCCTACACAAAATATTAAAAAAATACCGATTCTCAATTCCTTTCCAAATACAATTTACTGAAGGATGCAGTTTATTTTACATTGAAATAATGAAAGAAAATTTTCAAAAAATCACTGCTATTTCAAAATACGAGCAGTGAAAAACTGAAACCAAAATGTACCTACTCAAAACATTAGTAAGTAAGTATTCACAGCAATTCCTTGTCTGCATCCTTAAAAGGACTCGTTGTAAATACAAATAAAATTCCTAACACATCCACACAATATCCTGTGGTAAGCGTTTTATATTTAAAAATTCAAAGCTAGTACACTACATCCGCCGATTTATTATTAAACAATTTTTGCGAATTGTTCGATAATTTTCAAACACCCACTTGAGCGTGTTTTCTACATGAAATTCAATTCAACTTCACTGATACCAAACACCCACTCAGTTTACGATTAAACTTCTTCCATAACTTTATAACGGTCCCTGAAAGCATCTTGTAATAATAAGGAACACATTGTTTCTCTTTTAAATTTATTTAAAAAAAAATCCACATTATTTTACGCCTTCATTGCATGAATCAGGGAACCTTTCAGCAAACTATACTGTTTTAAGACACGATGGTTGAGGTGTGGGTAGAAATTACAACGAAATTAAATTTTCAACACACAAGTAGAATGATATTTTATAGTTTTGGATAAGAAGGAACTCGCACATTTCTAACAATTGCTATAAGAATCCATTGGGGTACTAGCCCCGACATAACACGTTGTCTGTTCAAGGTTAATAGGGCTTGTCTACTATCAATGCTGATTTGTAATGTTTTTGCCAGAAATTCCTTTTCTGGTTAGTTCTGGTTAGATACCTGTTGGTTCTGTTTGAACCACGCTAGCATTATTCCCCATTCCCCACTTAGTCCTTAGGCTTAGTGCTCTGGAGTGCTCGTAACAATATACAGCGTGTTAATATTAAAAGATACTTTAGAGAATGTAATAATATAAAGTATTAAAACAGTTATAACCACTTTTTTATAAAAATCGTTTTGGTATAAACACCCTGTATTTTTATGACGTGCAAGTGGACGAATCTCTATATACTGGGTGATAAAAAATAAATTTTGGTGAACTAAAAATAAATAATTAACAGGGTTCACTGAAACCACTTGACATGTGATTTGGACGTATATGGAGGCCATTGCAGTTTTGGATTTTAACCCAAAGCTTGATATGGACGTCACAAGTTGTTTTAAGAAACCCACATTATTTTGTATCAAGATATGGTTAGGTGGACAGTTTTGCTGAAAATGTATTAAGCATCTAATATAGATTTGTCGATATTTTACGTTTCCCACCAAAGAAATGGTTTTTTTTCGCATTCTGTTGATGTAAGTTGGTAAAAATTGGGTCGTAATGTAATTTATTCAACTCATCACTGCTACTACTTTTTCATTAAATAAATCGCTAAAGAATTAACAGTTATATACTGTATTGTATTGTATTGTATGCATACACAGTTTTAATATCTTACGTGATGGAAATGGAAACAAGCCTATTTGTTTTCTAAATAATCATTTTTAACTGTCTTTTCCAAAAGAATGTCTTTTTCCGACATTATTTATCCATCAAAATATTTTTATAGCCGATAAATTAATGAGTTATACTATAAGCTAATGAAGAATTGTATTAATATAATATTTTGCTGCTTTCACTTATATATCAATGCCAGATGTTGGTAAAATTGAAAGTAAATAATATTTTCACACTTCACGTATCATTTTGAATATATTTGATTGACTTAAATGACCACCTATTTGATTAAAAGAGGCTGTGGAGTATTTGGAAAGTAAAATAAACTCATATTAATTGAAATCTTCCTTCACTAAAGGCATTAAAAATGTTCTTATTTGTTTTCCAATGTATACTTTCAAGGTAAATCAGATCAAGATTTGTATTTTTTTCAATAATTTGTTATATATTATATTATAACATAAACAGTAGTTATGAAATCAATTAAAATAGTGAAAGCAGCGACCTTGGAGATTTTTATTCTCTTCGACATTATTTTATATACATATTTTTTGAGTTCTTGATAAATACATTCGTTTTTTTCGAAGAGTTATGCCTAGAGGTATGATTATTTTACGACTGAAATGTTTGGCTGATGAAATGATATTTAGATTTAGTATCTTAGAGGATTTGTGAGGTATTTATAATCTTTTATGGGCTAGTATGCAAGAATAGTAAAAAAAATTGAGTTTTATTTTAGTTTTTTTCATATAACGTGGAAAGTACTGGAGCAATATCGATGATATGTGAAGATAAATCGTAGGTAATTAAAATATGAACAAATTGAGGGGTTGAACAAGTTAATCGGATAATTAGGAAGCGTGGAAATAGGGAAAAACCAGAAAATTAGAAATTTTTATGGAAAATTCATATTTTTGTTATTTTTCAATTGTCGAAGCTGAAACTTGGTTTAACAGAAGATCTTTATATGCACTTTATATGTACGAAGAGCAGGCACCAGGCAACGGTTACTTTCATCGCAATTGCAACTGTAATTTTTTGAGAAGATAATTTGTAACGTCTCTGGATGCGTTGTCGATTGTCCGATTTCAAATTTTAAAACGGTTTTAAAAATTATTAATTAAGAGCAACAAAACGTATATTTTCGATTTGTGATAAAATGAAGCGAAATTGGCCAAAATGTCGGATGTTTGAAACATAATAAAATAGGAACCTGTTATAACAAATTACGAGGGGTAAATACAAAGTTTAACTTTAACTAATCGAGATTTTAATGTTAATGAATTACTTAGGCATTGTGTAGACGTTGAAATCCCAAAGAAACTTATAATAAACCACAATTAATTTTAAAACTATGAAAAAAATGTACTTTCACTGAACAATAGAATGATCCGTGAACTGTTTGTATATTTTTATTGTGAGAATTTCCGTCTCAACTAATAACCAGCGGTTAAATAAAAATGTATACAGGATGGATAAACTACCAAATATTGATATTTCTTTTAAACAAAACAAATAAACATCTTCTTCCTTGTTACAGTTGTTTTATACACACTGAATCTCATTAAAAAAAATTCTTTTGATATACAATCATCCGATTCAATTGCTAGTGTAAACAGTAAGGATAATTACGATTATTATTCCACACTAAAGGCGTGTCCAAACGCAAACATTCTTAAAAACAGGTTAATACACGGATTAAAGTCCGTTCATACTTAAAAATGAAGTGACTAACTATACAGTGCTATTCAAAAGTCCCCTCCCCCTCTCGTATCTTTTGAACGGTTACACTTACATTAATAAAATTTGGAGGGTGAAAATGAAGTGTTGTAAACTTCTCTACGAATGGTGACAGGTGACGTAATCGTAATAGATGACGACACAGTGCCACTCTGGCCAATAATTTTAAATAGAACCTTATGGCAAGTGACCGAGGTGGCCATTCTATAGGACCTCGCCGAATTCATCTGGATTATCTTCCAGAATTTCAAGAATTAACGGCTCAATTGCATTTTGTAACAACTCCACCGCTTAAATTTGAATTTAGGAAGACAGGACCAACTATGTGGTTTCCCACCGCCCAAACATTGAGTTTTTCTGGAAATTGGGTATGTTGTTCACGAAAAGTGTGAGGATTTGTGTCACTCTAATACCTTACATTTTGTGTATTCACATTTCCATTGAGGCAAAAAGTACTTTCGTCACTAAAGCAAATTGTTTTTGTGTAATGTGGGTTTTGACTAATTTTATTTGTCATACATTCACAGAATTCGAGTCTTCTGTCGGGGTCGTCATCCGAAAAGTGGTGCACCATTTTTAACTTGTATGGATGAAATTTATTTTTAGCCAACACTCTCTGTACTGTACTTTTACTTACTTCACAGATAGACGCAACTTTAGTTGAAAAGGAAGTAGGGTTTACTACTATTTCAGCAACTATATCAATTTTTTTATCATCACTAAATGTTGGTCGACCAGATCGTTTGGCATCTTGAACACTACCTGTTGCTTCAAACTTGTCAAATAAGTTCTCGACATAGGGCGATCTGGTTATCTCTCATTAAATAAACGTTCCGCTTCATGGAGATTCTTCCTAGATTCACCAGGTTTTATCAACTGGTAAAATGGACAAAACTATTTAAAAATTGACCGAAAAGATGTTTTGAAAGGGTGCTACAGTTGTGGCAGGCTGTTTTTTTATCAGCTCACGTGTGGTTATTATGAAAATTCATTATTTCATGTCTTAAGTTAAATATGTAGCAAAAGCTAACCATGATATGGATGCAATACATTTTCTTTCAGTACACTTTTGTAACTAATATTTATTACTTGGTACTCGATTCTGGATGTTTGTTATTAATTTGTATGTAGTTCCAGCAGTTCTAGGTGTGTTCCAGTTTCTTGTATAAACGAAGATGCAATTCAGAAACAATAATAGGTACTCGAAAATGGTGAAAACATTTTAATTTAATAATAATAAGACCCTGTATGTTGAATATTTTATAATTTAAAATGATTTTTACTACAATTAAGATAAAGGAAACAGTGTTTTTCCGCATTTCCCATTTTAATTACTCACTTCCACTGGTGTATCTAATATTTAAAATCAATTAGTGATACTTACAGTTTTTTAAATTCTATTTTCATTCGTAGTGAAACTAATGACAAATTCTTTTCATGGTAAACGTATTACCGCAAAAAGGAAATAGTGTGTAATATTTTGCTATCTATTGCAGGTGATTTCAATGCTTGAATGAGTAGGATATATTTTATTTTTTTTCATTCTTTCCAGTTTTATAACTCTATGGGAAATTTAATGTCAGTAGCTTTATTTTCAAAAGGTTTTTGTCAAGAATACTTGAAAAACATTTGATGAATGTTTGGGTAATGAAATTTAGCGAAAATTTTCGTCTAAACTAAACAAACAGCTGCTTTTAGTTTCCATAACGAACAATAATTGTAGGTACCTACTTTAATGTATATAAATAGCAACAATCCAAGAAGAATTTAGAACACATTAATAACAAATCACATCCTCGAATTTTTGACTTTCACTAACACACGAAAAATCAACATTGAACGTTTGACAAAATCGAAAGTAATATTGGAGATTGACAATGTTTAACGCACGTGTCAAATTAGAAGACTTGCGACGAATTCTCGACTACATAAAACCTTGATTGTGGTACGCGACTAAACGCGAAGTACCAAGAAGAAAATATCTTTAAGCGCGGCGACGTTGCCAAAGCTACATCGTTGGAAGTAGTTCGGAAGAAAATACAAAAAATCGTAACTGGAGTGTTGAATTTTAAGACCTCCAGTGAAATAAGACTTCCTCTGCGGAATGGGGCCGAACAAGCTGAATTTTTGCAGAGACCTTCGTTTTGATGTTACAATGAAGCACAAAAAAATTAAGATTTAGATTAAGAAAAGTGCTTTTATACTTATAGCTCTGCAGTCAGTCACGTAGCTATAGCTTTTACATGGAGAGGGTTTTGGTTTTTTTCATCTGATAGGTTTGAACCCCCAAAACCCCCCCCTATCTACGTCCTGTCTGCAGTATAATCCAATATTACTTATTAAGGATCCGCTCTACCGCTTTATCATGCTATATCTCGAAAACGGTTGATCGTAGGAAAAAAAGTATATGAACAATTTTGTAGAGAATACTATTTTACGTAAGTTTTGTAATGGGTTCTTACGACGTCAGATGCACTGGAAACGAGATTTTCGCGAAAAAACGATTTTCATTACCTTTGACCTTTTATATCTCAAGACGCACAAGGGTTGGCATAGGAGATTTTTTTGTGCTTCATTTGAACATCAAAACGAAGGTCTCTGCAAAAATTCAGCTTGTTCGGCTATTTCACTGGAGTATTAGTTTAAAAAGGAATTGCAGCAAGTTTTCTTTAGTCTTTCTCGCAGTTGCAAATTGGAGATTGTAGAATGCCCAATTTATGAAGGTGCGTCGGAAAGCAACCATAGTTTAGTTTTAGTCGAGTTATAGTTGCTGTATATTTTCTACTATAATCAAACTTTGTTATGTATGGTACATTATCTGGTAGATTTGTATGAAGCTGGAAGTAGAAGCTCTTTTAGGGTATTGTAAGCTTCTCTCCATCTGATTCTAATAGATTTTTTATGCATGCTAATTACATCACTTTGGTTGAAAAAGTGAAAGGTATTCTTTTAATTTACAAGCTTCTTTTGCCTCCTGATCTGCCTTCTCGTTGCCTATAATACCGATGTGACCTTTTACCCATGTGAGAATAATATGTTTATTATTAATTTTCAATTGGTATAGTAAATTTCTTATTTCAAAAATTAGTTCCCGATTATAAATATTTATAGGAGATCCTTCTATAGCTTGTAAAACGGATTTTAAGTCTGTCATTATAGCAACTGTTTGAGCTGGATTTAGTTTACACCATATAATAAGCATTGTTTTAGTGCCAAAGCCTCGGCAGAGTAAACTGAGAAAATTTCAGCAACTTTGTAGACTTAATTAAATTATATTACCATTTAAACCCCCAAAAATTACCTTAAAACAAACATGTTGTGCATTTCCAACCAGATTTTAAAAACAATATTTGTATCACCCTGTATATATGTCCCCCCTGTCCACGTATACGAAAAATTATTATTTATTCCCTCCTCACACCTCAAATTATTTATAATTCATGTAAAGATTTCTAATCAACGTGTTGGAATGTATAGAATATTAAGGTGGTAAAATAAATATATCGGAGATCGTACTGTATATGTTTTAAAATACAAGTACCGAGGAAGTAAATTCTATTTCATGGAGAGAGAGAATTACTTCGATTCCAGTTCTAGTTAACGCCCCACAAAGATCATTAGCCTCGCTTTTAGAATCATTTTCACCAGCCTAAGTACTTATAACATCATACATAAAGTACTTGATTCTAATCGAAGTATTAATTTACATTAAATTATATTCTTGTGCATGTCGTAGGTACTATTATATTAGACGTCGGCACCTGCTTAAAGTATTTTCTCAATCAATCAAGTAGCACGAATACAGGGTGATCCGATTAATTCGTTTTATAAAAAGTAAGTAGGTATAGTATTTTTGAAAGTGTTATATACAGTGAGCTTCAAGCAAAAGTAAAGAATACATTCTGAAAATCTTCTTTTTTTAAATCTGACGCCTACTTCCTCAAAGAAGTAGTTCCATACAGCTTCTTCGGTCCATCCTATATCAAGAAGAAAGTACATAGAAAACGCATATTTTTTACAGTATGCTACAATTTTCTGAAACATATATGCCACTGCACATTCCTGTACACACTGTTAACAATTATCTGATAAAAGAAAGTAGATATGCAAGTTGGAAGTATTTTGCCGTACATCTAAGTCGCTCTGGGCAACAATCAACGAGGTCAGCGATGTTGTCGATACTATTTCCTATAAAGTCTCTAAACATGCGTAAAATGTGCATTCAAATTTAGTTTCCTAGAATGGTTATTTAAGGGATTAACAATGACAGTTTTATTATCCCTTTTAGCAGTTCTACAGGTTTTTTTTATACAAAAAAATGATGGGAATACCCTGTAATAGCTCTATCTACTGGTTATGCAACTTGGAATACGCTTATGTAATTGGAGTTACTGTTAAAAAAATGTGTCAAATGTCAGGGAAGACGTACGCCGTTCACGAGTGTCACTAGTGTCAGTCACCTATTGAAAAATATCAACATTCTCTTCTGGGTTAATTACTAAATAATGAATTTTAAATTAGTTACTATAAGTTAAAATGTATATCGAGTGATTTTTCAAAATCGGGAGTGTACTTGTTCAAATGGTTTAAAATGAATCGAAGGAAAAGGAAGTGGAAACCTGTAAAATGAAGATAATAACTTTCTCCCTTCATATCATCCTCATCTATTTATTATCACATCACACAATTTTAACGGAATATTTAAGCAAACACGATGGTGAGAAATCAACAGAAGATTTTATAGAATCTCCTCTATGTTGTAATTTAACAACAGAACGAGTAAGTAAAATTTTACATGGTTTACTCCCCAAAATAATTGCCTTGGGTATTATTAGTGGTAATTAAAAGATAAGTATTTTCTCTTTAATCTTTTGACTATATAGGGGCTATAAAACTGAAACTTGACACTATTTGTAGTGTAAATTGAAGTATGATAAAAATTTTAGGTAGAAGTCAACTACTCATCAAAAATAGTAGAAAATGAGTACATAGTAATGTTCAATGCTTACTACAAAAGCAACGCAAGAGAAAATTACATAAACACAGCGTTAAATTCCTCAGGCATAAAAAAATGGAAGATCCTTAGTAGAGAAAACCCAGCTAGCGAATACCCAAGTGATTTTGATGTAGTAATAATAGAAGACAATGATAAATTAGAAGGCTTGAACGCTTTGAACGACCATCCAGCAGTTAAAAGAGTGACTGCACAACGCATGGTCTCTAGAACTTTAAAAATAAGCCCATTCATAAGAATCGGTAGAACTAATTTAAACACCAAACCTCAATTTAGACACAACAACAGAAGACTGCTAAGAGCGATTCCTAGACAGATAACTTCAGTTTTACAAGCAGATTCTTTGTGGAATATGGGAATTACCGGCAAAGGAGTTAAAGTAGCTATATTTGACACAGGTTTATCGAGAAACCACCCTCACTTTAGAAAAATCAAAGAACGGACAAATTGGACAAACGAAAAAACTTACGACGACGGTCTGGGACACGGAACATTCGTAGCTGGGGTGATAGCTTCTAGTAAAGAATGTTTAGGCTTCGCTCCAGATGCTGAATTGCATATTTTCAGAGTTTTCACTAACAATCAAGTATCGTACACCTCTTGGTTCTTGGACGCTTTTAATTATGCTATTTTGAAGAAGATAAACGTTTTGAATTTGAGTATTGGTGGGCCAGATTTCAAGGTAAGATTTGGGTTAGCCCAAAAACTATCGAAACGTGGATGTGAAAGCAGATTTTTGATGGAATCCTTTGAAAATATCATGGTTGATGATTATCAATTGCCTCCACAGGTTTTTAGGTTGTGCTAATTGCATAATAACAGTTTATAGTTGAAACAACTGAAAATGGGACTGTTTTTTGACATGTTTTTGAATTTTACTCGAAAAGTATTGAGTTTATTGTGAATATTTATAGGAACAAAGTTATGGAGCGTTAAATTTGTTATAAAATTCCGTGGATCAAAATGTAAAATTTCCCATCCTTGCAGCCACAGCGGATGAATAAGTAAAAAAAATTGAAAAAACAGCTGTTTTTCAGATGATAAATACTAATGCAGTTTATAAAGGAATATTAATAGTTATTTTTTCTTGTAATATGTTATTTATTCAGGAACTGAATGCAATAAACGCGGTTTCAATATCTTATTTAGTTGCTGAGTAATCTAATTGTTAATAAACATCTGGTAAAAGTGATACATTGTTGGAATAAAGACATATGCCACAAAAAATTGTTTAAATTTTACAGTAATGTTTTTACACATACTAGAAGGTTACAGCTATCATTTGTAATGATTTAATCAACAATTTTTCCGGTTTAGGTGACTCAGATGTAGTTTAAAAAAGTAGTTAAAATTTTACCTTTAGTAACAATTAAGATATCTGTGCAGTTTTTTATTTTAATTGAAATCTGAAAAAACCCACTTAAAGGACTTGAGAAAACGCAACTTTTGGCGTTTTTTTTTATTTTAATATCAAACTGCATCAACCACTAAGGGTTATTAGCAGTGGGACAATACAAGAAACAAGGTTTTAGTTGGCAATAAAATACAATACAATACATACAGTTATGTGGTAGGTATAGACCAGTGCCGAAGCCTTCAAAAACAGTAAAAAGTGAAAAAAAATAATAGTAGGATGAAACCCATTAGAAAAGGAGGGGAATATGGTATAATTGAGGAAAAAATAAATTACGGGCGATCCGAGTTCGGGAAGTGGGAGGGGGTGGGTTTTTAAGGGTAAAAAATGGTTTATCTCGATTTCCGGCAAAACTACAAGTCCTACGAAAAAAAGTTAAATGGCAAAGTTGTGACTAATAAAAAGCTCTACAACTTTTGTATTCACAATTTTTACACAAAACCTCAAAATTTATGTGAAAAACTCAAATAACCAAGTTTTTGGTTTTTTATTTTTATCTTTTTCAAAAAAAATATTTTTTCTACGAAATTTCGTGAAAACTTACCTTATTATGTCCCAAATACACTGTAATCTATTTGATTTGAAATATACTTTTTTTCACCCTATTTTGACTTAATATCAAAAAAGCACCATAATTTTCAATCGAAAATTCTCGCGTCAAAATTTCAGCTTTTTTCAAAAAGTCGGTAACGTAACGTAACCTAAAAAATGGATTACAATTAATCAAGTCTATTTATAAATGTAAAAATGAAAAAGTTACACTGAGTCAATCAAGGTTTCAAAAAAATCAATTGGCAAAAATTAAATCACCCTTCATTTTGGCAAACCTCTCACCCACTGAAGGAGCAGCAGAACAGAATTGTTACAGGGCATATTATCAGCTTCAAACTTGGTTAGGCAACGAATTGACAACAACAGATAGAAGCTGCAAGAAACATCAACGTGGCATTATGACCAAATTTACAGAAAAGGATTTAATTCCGGAAGTATTGCTCAAAGCTTTTTGCTGTCGCTGTGAAGCTGGGTGTAACAGTTTGGAATGTGGCTGCCGAAAACATGGTTTAAAATTCACAAATTTATGTAAAAATTGTCATGGTTCTGAAAATTGCTCCAATATGGAAGTAAAAACCAACGAAGAAGTAAATGATTCAGATGAAATTGTGGATGAAGAACCAATGCAGATTGGAAATAACATTGGAGATGAAAAAGGTGATGTTCTTGAAGATTTCGAAGATCAACTAGAGTTGGAAAGGTTTGTCGAGTCTAACGATGAAGAAATGCCATCAAAGAAACAAAAATTAACGGATAGGTGATTAGAATTCAAGATAGTGTATTTATAAATGTCAAGATTAACGTTTTTAAAATTATTATAATGTATTCAAAGTGAACTATCTAAATTCAATAGTACGATTCACATGTATATTCACATTTTATGAGATTTTCTATGACATGAATGTAATTCTAATTTAGTGGATAAACTTTTTAACTCGACAAAATTGCAGCAATCACATTTTTTCGATGAAATTGTACAGTGATTAACAAAAACTTCGAATTTGAGTTTTTTTCATTTTTTGCATTTTCTGAGAACATTTACTATGGAGATGTATATTTTTTTTCAGACTATCAGGAAGTAGAGATTTCAACGAACAAAAAGCCCACCGACTTTTTGAAAAAAGCTGATATTTTGACGAGAGAATTTTCGATTTAAAATTAGGGTGCTTTTTTGATATTGAGTCAAAATAGGGTGAAAAAAAAAGTATTTCAAATCAAATAAATTACAGTGTATTTGGGACATAATAAGGTGAGTTTTCACGAAATTTCGTAAAAAAGATACTTTTTTGAAAAAGATAAAAATAAAAAACCAAAAACTTGGTTATTTGAGTTTTTCACATAAATTTTGAGGTTATGTGTGAAAATTGTGAATACAAAAGTTGTAGAGCTTTTTATTACTCACAACTTTGCCATTCAACTTTTTTCCGTAGGACTTGTAGTTTTGCCAGAAATCGAGATAAACCATTTTTTACCCTTAAAAACTCACCCCCTCCCACTTCCCGAACTTGGATCGCCCGTAATTTATTTTTTTCTTCAATTATATCATATTCCCCTCCCTCTCCAATGGGTTTCATCCTACTATTATTTTTTTTTGTTCCAAAAATTATCGACCCTGGTCTAGTACCTTAAACTTTAGAGCAAAGATTAGTTTGGTTAAGGAACCCTAATACGTTTTCTATGTTGTGATTTTCGTTTAGTATGTTCTCTAACGAACCTTTAATACCGTGAAGTTCTCTTTGTAATTTAAATTTAGGACACTGTACAAATATATGTGATACACTTATTTGCACATTACACATGTCACATATGAGTGGAATGTCTTTTGAGAGTAAATGCTGGTGGGTGAGTCGTGTGTGACCTATTCTAAGCCGTGTGAGAATCGTCTCTGCTCTTCTAGTTCTCGGCAGGTTAGTCCATGGTAAAGTGGATTTCTTGATTTCTCTCAGTTTGGTTGGAGAATGTGTCCAAAGCTCTTTCCAGTGGTCGCCGATTTTTTTTCTGAAGGTCGTTTTCAAATCTGAGCTGAGAATTGAGGATTCTGCGAGTGGTAGGGAGTTGTTAGTGGCTGTCTGCTTGGCAGCTGCATCGACACATTCATTTCCATCGATTCCGATATGTGAAGGGACCCAAAGTATCTCTATTATTTTATTTGAACTAAGGATGTGATGTATTTTCTCTTTAATTCGCATAATTAAGTGATTGGTTGGATACATTTGTTTGATGCTCTCGATAGTGCTTAGTGAGTCAGTGATTATGAGGAAGGATTTTGAAATATGATTGATGCAGTGCTGTGTCGCCTTATAAAGAGCATACAGTTCCGCTGAGAATATACTGTAATCATCAGGTAGTTTGTATCCATAGGTGCCACTGTTTGTTACTACTGCTGACGATGTCCCGTGTTCAAGTTTTGATCCATCTGTGTATATAATTTCGTGGTTATGGTACTTCGTGAGGATGTGTCTAACGCTATTTAGGATAAGTTTGGTGGGGTGTACATGCTTATTAAATTCAGTGAGCTGCGTATTACATCTCACGGTTTGGAGAGTCCAGGGTGGCGATGCCTCATCTGAACAGCTGTAAACTGGTGGATAAATAATGCTGTATTTTTGGCATGCTCTATTAATTCTTTCATAGAATGGCGGAGTTATTCGTGGATGGGTGATGAAGAGGGATTGGAATTTGCTGGCGAAAGTAACGTTTTTTGCTGGATGAGATTTAGTTGAGTGTACTTTTATTGAGTATTGTAAGCTAAGTAGTTCTCTGCGTAGATTTAGTGGCATTTCTCCTGACTCTACAAGAATGCTTTCTCTTGGGCTCGTGTAAAATGCTCCTGTTGCTAACCGTAATGCTGAGCGTTGGATCACATCAAGTTTTGTTAATGCTTTTTTGTTTGCTGTAGTGTACACTATTGCTCCATAATCTAAGTGAGATCGAATGTAATATTTATAAATATTTAGGAAAGTATTACGATCGCTTCCCCAATTGACGTTTGATAATAGTTTTAGCATATTGATACCTGAGAGACAAGATTTCTTAAGTTGTTCGCAATGTGAATTCCAATTAAGCTTCTGATCGAATGTCATTCCCAAATATTTGATTTCGTTGACGACCGTTATTTGCTGATTATTAATTGTGAGGTTTGGCAATAGGTCTGTGTTCCGACGAGCGAATAGGATGCACTTGGTTTTTTGTGTGGATAGCTGCCATCCATAAATCTTCAGCTTTGAAAGTATTTCGGAGATAGCCACTTGTAAATTGTTTTGAATTGTTTTTATGCTCTTACCTATTGTGTAAATTACAAGATCATCAGCGTATAGGCTGGCATGCACTGGTGCTGCTATCGTTGAAGCAATATCATTAATAGCCCCTAGGAATAGGGTTACACTCAATACAGATCCCTGAGGTGTTCCGTTTATTTGGACATGGACATGGCGTTTTGAACGTTCAATTCGGACCATTTAATCCCGAGTTATTGAATCCCAAATTTGATCAACGATTTTAGCAAAGATTACAGAATAAAAATATAAGATGTTCCACTCGTTCGAATTTATCGCGTAAAGCACCGATCCACCGATGCCGCTAGTGACTGTCTGGTGACTTGGATGGTACAGTACGTCGCTACGTCCTTACTTGCATTTAATTTGGCATATTATACGGGACGTCGCCCGTCGAGCGATGTTATTTTAGAACGGTGTTTATTGGTTGTTCGTGTTTTATATTTATGTTGTATAGATTTTTTAAATTTTAAATTAATTAATTGTGGAAATGAGCAAAAATTCATATTAATATTTTTCTCTTTAATAGCAAAACTTAAACACTAAATATTTTGTAGAATTTGCTAATACAAAATTACGGATTAATTTTTATAATAAGGATATTATATATTAAGCAAGAAAACACAAAAATTCAATTCTATAGCTAACCAAAGGGGAATTGGTCAGTTCCTTTTGAACGAATTTACTAAATTTTCTTTCCATCATCCATGTAATCAATTTCCTTTCAAATATTATGCAAGTCTCTATACCAGAGTCCGTATATATTTTACTTTCAAATGTATATTGAAAGATTTGAAAGACAATAGATTAATTTTAACACATAAACCAAACTCCAAATTTGGTATTTTACAACATTTATAAAATTTTTTAATAAAGGTATCCTGCAGCTGCTTCTTTTTTCACTGTTTTAACCTTGTCAATCCAAAAAATACGCGTTATTTAAAGATCAAAATTTAAGATTTAGAGGCCCTATTATTCTGGTGGCTAATGAGTATATTTAATTAAATTTGTGATAAATATCTGATAGATTATCAATAAGTATCACAAAATTACTAAGATGCTGGATAAAAACTGTGAATTGATTCATTTTAAAAATTCAAGTTTATTTTTAACCTACCTTTTCAAATTCATATCCCGAACATTTTTCGAAATAATTAACATTTAAAAATAAACATTTGTGATAAAGAATCCTATTAATTTAAATATATATTTCTCTAATTACCCCTGTATAGCTTAAAATAAAATGAGCTATTCGAACTTCTCTGGTATCTAAATGTCTGACAGCAAAAGCGAGTCGTAAACATAATTTATGCGGCGTCCGTTTGGGACAGCAACTTGAATCAAACCACCCTGGAGTGAAACATCTCATATTTTTATTCTGTAATCTTTGATATTAGGCAAACGAACAACAATATAATGAAAAAAAAATACTGTCACTTCCCAGATATTTTTCAACACACCTACCTTTCATAACTTATCAACAATTAAATCAAATAGAAGAGCGAATGTGCGCGGAAAAGGCTCTCGGCGCTGTCATTCCGAGGGGAGGGCATGCCTGAGTATAGCGGCGAGAGCACAGATTATAATATGTGGTTGGAGGTTGAAACGTACCTGCATGTCGGTATTTTCTTTTTCGTTAGATTGTTAATTATTTACCTAGAATCGTTGATCAAGTTTGGGATTCAATAACTCGGGATTAAATGGTCCGAATTGAACGTTCAAAACGCCAAAAGTTGTGTTTTACCAAGTCCTTCAAGTGTGTTTTTTCAGATTTTAATTAAAATGAAAAACCGTACAGATATCTTGATTGTTACTAAGGTAAAATTTTAACCACTTTTTCAAACTAACGTCTGAGTCAGTTAAACCGGAAAAATTGTTGATTAAATCATTACAAATGATAGCTGTAACCTTCTAGTATGTGTAAAAACATTATTGTAAAATTTAAACAATTTTTTGTGGCATATGTCTTTATTCTAACAATGTCTATTTCTTCTACTTAATGTTTATTAACAATTAGATTACTCAGCAACTAAATAAGGTATCAAAACCGCGTTTGTTGCTTTCAATTCGTGAATAAATAACGTATTATAAGGAAAAATAATTATTAACATTTCTTTATAAATTGCATAAGTATTTTACGTCGGAAAAACAGCTGTTTTTTCAATTTTTTTTTACTTATTCATCCGCTGTGGCTGCATGGATGGGAATTTTTACATTTTTAACCACGGAATTTTATAGCAAATTTCACGCTCTATAACTTTGTTTCCATAAATATGCACGATAAACTTGATACTTTTCGAGTAAAATTCGAAAACATGTCGAAAAACAGGTCCATTTTCAGTTATTTCGGCTATAAACTGATATTGTGCAATTAGCACATCCTAAAAATGGTTGGATGCAACGGATTATCATTAACCATGATATTTTTAAGGGATTCCATCAAAAAAATCTCGCCTACTGCTCTTGCACCCACCTTTAATGCTAATTAATTAATCAATACACATCTTTGCTTTACTCCTTTTTTCATTCAGGATCATCCTTTTGTCGACAAAGTTTGGGAATTAACGGCAAATAGAGTAATAATGGTATCAGCTATCGGTAACGACGGCCCACTTTACGGTACTCTAAACAACCCAGCCGACCAAATGGACGTCATAGGCGTCGGCGGTATAAATTTCGAAGACCAAATAGCTAAATTCTCCTCCAGAGGTATGACCACCTGGGAATTACCACACGGTATGTAAAAATATCCACAAAAAAACACATTTCTAGGTAAATTTCTTTCAGGTTACGGAAGAGTTAAACCTGATATTGTAACGTACGGTTCAGCTGTTAAAGGTTCTCATATAAAAGGTGGTTGTCGAACGTTATCTGGTACTAGTGTAGCTTCTCCGGTTGTTGCCGGAGCTGTTGTTTTGTTGACCAGCGCCGTTTTACATCGTGGCGATGTTATCAATCCAGCTAGTGTTAAACAAGCTCTAATGGCTTCCGCGAGGAGATTACCGGGTGTTAATATGTTCGAACAAGGACATGGGAAGTTGAATTTGATGAAGGCGTATCATATTTTGAATAGTTACACTCCACAGGTGAGTGTTTTGTTTAGCAAACATTTTATTTTGTATATTTTTTTCAGTCTTAAATTATTTTCGTGTACCAGGGCTAGTCGTGATGAACTGTATATACTCCAACGTTGTATAGGGGGAGGAAAAAATGCAACTGTGTCTTTATCAAAATATTTTTGTGTGTGTAATTTTTTCAGTCTTGAATTATTTGTGTATACAGGGCGAACTGTATTTACTCCTACCTTGTATTGGGGCAGGAAAAAATGCAACTGTGTCTTTATCAAATATTTTGTGTGTGTAATTTTTTTCAGTTTTGAATTATTTGTGTATACAGGGCGAAACATGATGAACTGTATACAGGGTGCGGCATATAAACGGTCAATTAGAAGTATCTCGAGAACTAAAGGTATCTGAATTATGAAAATTGGCATGAAGGGGTTTTGAATAATGAGCTAATCAATGAAAATATTGCCGTACCCATTCTACTTCTGATTATACCGGAAGTTGCACATAACTTTGTAATTTTTAATGAAAGACCCTGTATATTTTTCAATTTTAGGAATATTTACGTTATTCTGAACATTTTTCGTTAATACTTCCCTATACCTATTTTGAACCGTTTTTGAGTTGTAATGTTTTTTATATGAAAATGACACTTTTTTACCATGTACATAAAATTCAATATCCTCTAATATAATTTGAATAAAAGTTTAAATTTATTAGTTACTATTTACCACCTACCGCTTTATCGATTACACTGTGAAGTTACCTTTTTTATTATACAGGGTGCTGTCAAAATTGGAATAAAAACGTAATCTTGGCGTAATTCCTTTTTTTCAAATGGGACACCCTGTGTGTGATTATTTATTTTAGAAGAATACGTTGCCCACTATTCCCTATGCCTATCTCCTGCAGTTTTCAAATAAATCAGCTTTATACATTTTTGTCACAAAAAATTAACTTATCAAGTCGCCTATGGAATATTCTGACAAATGTCAGTTATTGTTCATGTTTAATAGTCACCTTGTTGTATGCTCTCTATCTTCTCCACAATCTTCTCCACCTTTCTTTCTATCTCCACATCCCTCTTCACATGCTATCCCACAAACTTCATCAAACACACACTTCCAACTCGTCGGTCCCAGAACCGAGCCCTGTGGCACTCCAATTTCCGTCCCATACCTTCTCCCTCTAGTGTCAACTATCGCACGCTCCGTCAGGTAGTCCTCTACTAGATTAACTAGCCACTCCCCTACTCCAAGCTTTATCAACGCGCTCAACACCACCCATTTACTGACACTGTTGAACGCGTTCCCTACGTCGAAGAACACGAGCAGGGCCAATTTCTTACACCTACAGCTACCCTGCCTAGCTCTTTCCACCAGGTCCACCACCCTGCCCAGTTTTGAGGTGCATGATTTCCCTTCTACAAACCCATGTTGGTTTTCCTTAAAACCCCCATTCCTACCAACTTCCTCCTCAATCCTAACCTTTATTATCCCCTCCATCAATTTACCCAAATCACACAGCAGGCCGATGGGTGCAATGGATCACCCTGACCACCTACCACCTTTCCGGGAACTCTTCCTCGCTCAGTATCCTGTTGAATAGTTCCAAAAAGTACTCCCCATTGTCATCCAGCAGCCTCTTCACCATATCACCTCTCATGCCATCTATCCATGGGGCTTTCCTTACCTTAACATTTCTCCCTCCCTCCCCCTCCTACCTTGTATTGGGGGAGAAAAAAATGCAACAGTTTGTTTAAAATTTTTATTTATTGCTAAAACTATAAAAATATAAAGTTTGTGCTTATATTTCATGTGTTAAATTGTACTAGATTTTTCTGTTGAAACTTGAAATGAAACAATTTGGATTCAGCCGGTTGAGTGTTTTCAGTTTTTGTCCAAATTTCAATGTTAGTTAGTCACAGCAGTCTATTGTTATGTTGTTGTGTTTCTCAGACAATGACGTGTAGTAGTTCTGCACCAATTGACAAACTACTATGAGATATGTTGAGACTTGCGTTAAAATCTGAAAACATGTAACATATTTAAATTTTATTTTCTCTCCTTCCAGGCTAGTCTAAGTCCTAGCTACATCGATCTCAGCGAGTGCCCTTACATGTGGCCTTACTGCACCCAACCCTTGTACCACACATCCATCCCCGTCATAGTAAACGTCACTATCTTAAACGGTCTAGGAGTATCTGGCCGCATCGTGAACAAACCCCAATGGCATCCCTACACCCCTCAACAAGGTCATCTGCTGGAAGTGGCGATAGCTTACTCGGAGATCCTGTGGCCTTGGTCGGGTTGGATGGCCGTACATTTATCGGTGTCCAAAGAGGGAGCGGCGTACGAGGGTTTCGCGCAAGGTCACGTCATTGTGACGATCGAATCGCCACCTGGTTACGGCGAGTCGGAAGCTAGACAGAGCGTGGTGAAGTTGCCTATAAGGTGAAAGTATTTATCGACGGTTCCTCGTATATATTGTTATTTTGAGATTTTTTTATTTTAGGGCGAAAATTATACCGGTACCTCCTCGACATAAAAGGGTACTGTGGGATCAGTATCATAATTTGAGATATCCACCGGGGTATTTCCCTAGGGATAATCTTAAAGTTAAAAACGATCCTTTGGATTGGAACGGGGATCATATTCACACTAATTTTAAGGATATGTATCAAAATTTGAGGAATACCGGTTATTACGTGGAAGTTTTAGGTAAATAAAAGTATTTTTTTCAAATAAATTTTTTGGAATCACCCTGTATTTTTTTTTAGAATTTTTCACCCTGTACATGACTTTTTATTGGTCCTTTAACCCTTAGCATTCGCTGATTTTGTTTCTATTTTGATCTATACATAGATACAGGGTGTTTTATAAACTATTCTTATTTTATATTTAATCACAATTTTGAGAAGACCCAGTACATTTTTTTCATCCTAAAAACAGCCCACAATACGTGCGGTCTCTTAAAACCTACTAATTTTGTTTCTATTTTTTATCAATACAAAAATACAGGGTGATTTAT
>CAJUYH010005904.1:0-21693 GCA_910591685.1 Galerucella tenella
GCTTTTGGCCACCAGGCAATAGCTCCATATGTGATCATTGGTCTAACGATCATCACATATATCCAATAGATTTGTTTGGGTCCCAAGCCCCAAGATTTTCCACAGATCCTGCGACATGTCCACAAAGATAGTCTGGCCTTATGGATAACTTTTTCCAAGTGAACGTTCCAAGTAAGTTTCTTATCTAGGATAATCCCCAAATATTTTACTTCCGCTGCAAATGGAATAACAGTTTACATATTTATACATAATTTTTGCCGCCTTTACACACAAAATCAGCCACTTAGAGGGGAACAATCTGAAATGATCATTTTAAGCAAATATTTCCTGAGCTAATAGGTCATTTTTGCCAGACCAAAAACAGGGAAAAATTCATGTACATCAGTTGTTTTTCCACTGTTGTTATGCAAAATTATCAACAAACGATTGTTAGGTAACAAAAAATTCAATGAAAGTATCAGCTGTCCTTTCAATAAAAATAAATTGACCGTATGGACAAATCAACCGTTCCTGAAAATGACGAATAAACTTGAATAATACCTAATCGATTACCAAAGTATCCAACAATACATTGCGGGAATATTCAAAAAGATAATGATTTGTTTTGTATCGTGAATTGTACCTGGTAGGTTGTTGTGTGAATCTGTTTTCCATGTGTGGTTTCAGTATCTATTTTAAGTTAAATTGATTCCTACCAATTCGATAATCTAATACAAATTACATGCACAGACTAGACCAAATCCAGAAACTAATGAATTTCCTGTGTGAGGCTACAATTTCTCTGTATACATATAGACGTTACGTTTTGCTATGTCTCAGTGAAATGCGTCAGTGTAATCTGCTGTAATGAAACTGGAGGAATTTCGTGTGGAAATAGTAATCTTGGATGAGATGCCGATCACGTAAGGAAACTTTTTGTATTCGTTAATTGTCGTGAACGGAAGCTTTTTGTGTTTATAAAAACAAACAGGGAAAATCCAACATTCCAAACTTCCGACGCTGCTCGGAAAATCCTACCGAAAACCTGAGGTATTTTGCTTTGAAACCGAAAGACTTGAAGGGTATAGTTAAAATAATTTTGGCCACGTGATAACGTTATTTGCACAAATCTAAGTAAAAAAGTATGTGTGGGACATTTGCAATTGTGCAGGGTATACATCAGTAAGGATCATTTGCAGACGATGTTATATTAATAGCAAAAGATTATAAAGAGCTGAAAGAAAACATAAATGTGTGGAGTGTAGCAATGATAAACATGGGAATGAAAATAAACAAAAACGAAGAAAGTTATGGTCATTGGAGACGACAAAGAGAAAATAAATGTATCAATCCAGATAAAATAGAGCAAGTTAAACATTTTCAGTACCTTAGAACAATAGAAGACGAAGACGGAACACAGAAAGCAGATATTAATGATAGAATAGTTGAAATTAACAAACTATACTATGCCATGAATACCAAATTTATCAACAAAAAAGACATATCTAGAGAAACAAAATTGAAAGTATTTAAAACCATATATCGACCAATAATATGGATGCGAAACATTGGTGTTAACAGGGCAAGAAAAAGTAAAATATAGGCGACAGGAATGAAATATTTTAAAAAAAGGGGAGGTGTAACAAAAAAGGATAGACTAAAAAGCATAGATATAAGGAAAGACCTTGGAATACAATCAAGCTTAGAATTTATAGGAGAAAGACAACTACAATGGTGGGGACATTTACAACGTATGGATGAACGGAAACCAGTAAAGAGAATATGGAAAGCAAAAATTGGAAAAAATAGAAAAAGGGGCAGACCAAGAAAGACTTGGGATAACGTAATAGTTGGATTACTGGATAATAGAGAAAAAAGCTAGAAAGAAGCGAAGGACTTAGCTCAAAATAGGAAAAAGTGGAAAAAATTCGTGACGGGAGAATAGCTGCAACACTCCCTACACCACTAAGTGGGAGAAGGGCTTCAATATATTTACGTACATGTTCACTTTAGAGAATATATAAGGTTCACGATAATTAAATAAATCTGTGAAGTATTTTACTGCAAATATTGCAGATTCGTTGATATTTATATTGGTTCCAAATAAACAACATCTTGTTTCTCCCATTGAGTACATGCTTCAGCCGCACTTTGTTCACTATGATTGCTTATACCTACCTCAAAGCTTTTGATTTGAACATACATCAAAAATGTTTGAAGGTAAATATCTAATTAAAATGTTGATATTCTTCATGTTTCCTATTTTATTAATACTACTAACATCCAAATTCAAGTGCTTCACTTCAAACAGGTACTACAAATTTAGAAGCTTTTTTAAGTTTTCCATAATTTTTTTTAGTTTGCACAAACTAACTACAAACTGAAGGTATGGACCACTGTTTGCAATGAATTTTCATCACAAATCCAGAAATATAAGCAGCTGCATACTTGGTTCAGAGTATCCTGCTGGGGACAACCAAAATGTATTCAAGGCTTGTCTATCTTTAATACGTTATTGTGGATAACCGATACGCTGGAGTTCAAGCTGGTTCAAGCTTGTGTGCTTTGGCATGTGCTGTAAGTCAGTCACTTGTCAGACAAAATTCGTGAAACAATATCAATGCGATGCCCGATATTCTATTTAAATAATAAAAACTCACCAAACAACACATAGCACAGTCAGTAAACTGTCTAATAATTAAAATGTCAGACTATGAAAAAATCAATCAACAAAATCAGATGCACTGAGGGCGAGTTGTATCAAACACCTAAACTCGGTTTAATGATGACTCTTGCTCTTAAAATCATCTAAAATGCCATCGTTTTCTTGTGTTGTGTGTAGAATGCGTGGGGCGAGAGATAGGGTATCTTTTTTCGATTTCTGGTTGTTTTAACGTAGGGCGAGCGAGGTGACTGTTCAATTGATTTCTGAATCTGTTGCTCTTGAATCACATTCCTAATTTATGGATTTCCTTATAGTCGTCTGACATTTTTATTACTATTCAATCCAATTCAGAGGCAGTTTACTGACTGCTTCATGTGTTATTTGTGAAGTTTGTATCATTTAAATAAAATATTACATTGACATTGTTCTACAAAGTCTGTCTTACAACCAACTGACTTACACCACATGCCAAAACACACAAACTTCAACTCTAGCTGATCCAGTCCAAAATAACCGACCTAACAAATTCAGGTGTTCTAGGAATTGTATATTAAACTGTCTGTTATATTTAAATAAATGTCTTTTTTACGGTGTACCAAAAAAAGGATACTTTATATCATTACCAAGCAAGTTGCTTCCTCCCTGACTAACTCGAATGGATTCTTTTCACAACAAAAAAGGGGAATAAAAGTATCATTTCCAGTGAACATCTGAAGATAAATTGATCGAAAAGCATTATGAATACCTAGCATCACTCTTCCTACCTTATTGTGACTTTATCCGAACTTTCTCTTATTTTATCAGTAGACAAGTTTCAAAAGGGGATCAATGCACTAATCCCTAACGTTGACTATTAACAAGCTTTCGAATAAAAAAAGGGGATATCTGTTTACTTACTGCTAGATTTATTACATAGATGTATAGACACATTCAGATAAAAAGTATACTTACAGCATTCGTAAGACTAAATTCACAGAAATAATAGTAATAATAATATCATATTCGAAAGTAGGAGGTTTCAGAATTGGAAAGTACGCTTGACACATTTCTTTCCACAGAAATAGTACTTGCAGACCAGTTTGGGCGTAGTTAGGCCTTTATCGATGAAAATTAGATGGTTCTCGTCCAATATCTCTGAGCTGAATTGGAAAAAAACATTCTCGCAGTGTTTATTGGATACTGATCTCCAACTCTCTTCACTTCAAACTAGAAGAAAAGCTGTTTCTCCTTCACAACGTATGTATGTATGTACCGGGTGGTCCAATAAGCCGATCTCTCGGCTATATATCAGAAACTATTCATGTTAAAACTTTAGGAGAAATAATTCCTTTGGAAAAGTGGACAAGAGAAATTGCTGGAAATTACTTTCAAGTTTCTAGATTAACCGCTAGGGGGCGTAGCCTGTAAAGAGAAATTTAAAAACCAGTTTTCTATGAAATATGCCCAATTATACCCAGTGTTAAATGAGTGAACTAAAAAAAGGCCTAAATTTCGACAGATTTGTTCAAGTACTTTTTACTCCATTTTCCCAAATGAAGAGTGGGGGAAAGTGGGAAAGTGTTTTTGGATAAATACCTATAACAAGTATGTAGTATGTAGATGGAGGCCTCTTTTTCCATGCCACAGAAAATACATTCTTCCTGCTTCATTATTTTAAACTCAACAAACAGTTATTTCTAAATCATATAAATCATATCGTATAAATAATTTTGGACAGTGTAGAAGCAAATAATAAATCCAGATAATTTGATGTACCTTGGAAAATGCCTACACGAGCGAACTTTTTGTGTTTTATTTATTACGAAACAGTTTTGATAAATTAGATTCTAGTGAAAGATGATGAATGGTCGAAATCGTTGAAACCGAAAACCTTACACGTCACGCCATTTTCATCTTCATTGTATGTTTTCATTAACTGTGCAAAGGCGTTTAATTTGTATCAAACACGATGGTTTTAGCGCTACAACGTTATTCACTTTGGAAAATTTATTATTTTGGCATTACTGGCAATATTGCTAATTTAGTAGACCGCAATTTTGGTTCGATATACAAGAGTTGAACCGAATGGTTGTGGAAAGCTTTTTTTAACTGTAATGTGTTCATATTAGAGTCATCAACTAGATAAAAAGCCTAGTTGTGGGACATGAAGATAATTGTCAAGTTTTGGTGTCATTAATATAAAGATATAAGCGAGATATCTGCAACAAAGGAGATTTAATCACGAAAAATTATTGGGAAACAATTTAAAATACAATATAGAAGCATAAGAGCAGTATTGAGGATGATTTGAAATTTCAGAAGCGGTCAGACTGTCCAGGAGCAATCAGTCGCTGTGAGAAATTCAGCGAGTAAACATCTAGGTACAGTCTAGGACAAGTTATTAATAAAATAATGTAGTTTCAATCAAGTCTCGAATGCAAAATTTTACATAGTCAAACAGAAAATTATAGCTAATGTTATTCATTTATGAGGAAAAAGGCTGTAAGTGATCAACCAATAAAAGTTCACTTTTTGTACAAAGTTACGCTTCATACAATATATGTACAAAGCTACGTTTTTTTAATTTATAAATTAAAACCGTGCTTCTCCATTTTCTACCACAGTATATAAACCAACCAGTAGTGTATCTCTCATAAATTTCATTCATAAATTGCCAGAGCTTTTAATAACCTTGAACGAATCGCTTTACGATTCATTTTACCATAGTCGTAGGTGCATAAGTTTTAAAATGACTCGAACGTGTTAAATGTTTTTTCTTAAATAGTGTAGCTTGAAGGAATACGGAAAAAAATCAGGAACATCCTGAGGCAAAAATTGCGGAAACGCAAACTAAAACATTATAAAAAAACAAATGTATATAAAATATTGAATATTCTAATGTATAATATAGTCGTACCGTGAAGAAAAGTGTCATTAAATATTTTATTGGAAAATCAACACAAGGATGTACAAACTCTGTTGTTTGACTAATATTTATGAGTGATTCAACAATATTATCTTCCGTAGCAACTTTCTCAAAATTCATTTGGAATAATGTTCCTAATAATGAGATGTATTGTACAAAATTTTCATGCGGCATATTCAAGTTTCCAAAAGTATCCTTATTCGTATTTTCATAAGCTCTAAGGTAACAGTATAAAGACGAATCGTCTAAATTCTGATACGCTTGTGAATACGTCTCACATACGCTGCATGTATGGAATTGGAATTGGAATAGCCTTTTTTAAAAGAAGTCTTCTTCGATGATGTTGCATAATCATACCTGGTTCAAAATGAGCACCACATAAACGATGACTACTATTGTATAGAGTTTCCATTTTTGGTATCAAGTCAGGCCTATCGCATGCTTCGAGCCAAACTTTAGCTCTGAAACAAAAACAACAAATTAAATCAATGCATGGAACTAAGGCTCATAAATGTAATATGTAGATCAAATAATAAAGTATTATACATTTCGTATGAAAATACAAACAGTTTCTCACCTTTCTGAATCCTTTGGAAAACGGTAAAATTTTTCATCACAATTATAATATTTATTGTTACATCCACGAACTACACACACTACTCGATTTCTTCTTTTTAATGGTATCCAATGCAAAAAATGCTTATAAACTATTAAAATAATACCGAAAAGCCGTAAAAATATAAGCTGTAAAAAATAATTTTATTCGCAAATTCACCACTTGCACTTTGGTTGGATCGCAGCACAGCACTGGCCGCCGGATGATATAGTCATCCGAACGACGTTGTAGGTCACAGGGACCTCGGCAGTGTGACGTCACGAGATAACATACTGGCTCGTTCATATACTGTGATTCTACTATAACATTATTTTTATTATTTATTATTATATAACTAACACATGGTTTGAAATATGCATTAAAATATATAAATTATACCTGTACATGCAAATAAAAACAGAAATTTCATAAAAAGTTTTTATTAGCTACTAATAGCTCTTTTTTTAATCCCCTTAATGCCTACTACTATTGTAATTTATCGGAAAAATTCAGGTACCTACACTTGAAGATATTTCCATATTTTTTCCATTCAAATTGATTTGTCTCATCTTCAGAGGCCATTGACACAGTTACAGTGCAAATATTACAAGGTAGAGTCAAAATGAACAGTTAATCTAGAACTGATTATATTTTGGTGTTGAAATTAATGTCCCCCAAGTACCTAATTTAGAATATTGTGTTAACATTGTTTCTGGTAGTTCTAAATTTCGAATTTCTATTTTCTGAATGTTGCTGGCAATCAATATGTTTGACGGAAAGAATAGTGTTGCAATGATGGTCCTTTATGTCGGGCAGGGCCGGGCGTTCTGAAGTCATTAGATGGCTATGTGCCATATTGGTTTGTCCAATTCGCTCACTCTACGGTACCGCATGCAGTGGAAATCTCACACTTTCAGGCGTATTTGCCAAACTGTAATGTGCGCGTTCTTTTCTATCTACTCACTCCAAAGTCAAATTTCTCCTCCCATCGACTTGAATCGGGAATTAAATGGAGGGAATGGAGAAATATTTGATTTGTTTGGGTTTTGAACAACACAATCTATTTCTCTTTGGTTTTCAGTTGATGTTATATATGGGATTATTTATAGAATGCTGAATATTTTATTGAATTGAGTTTAAATGCGTCGATAAATCGCGTGTTCTAATTGGGTGTGTCGTTTTTTTTTTGGCGCTAGCTCACATTACTTTATCGCGGATCATATCAAGTTTGCTCATACGGTTCGAACGGTTGGAATCTGGACGGCTCACGCGCATGTAAATGAAAACCGATCCCAAAGAGGCTCTGCGAATAAGTAGTCCAGTTTCCATCATCCTACGAATAAACCCATTAGCTGAAGTAAGCTGAAATTTCAGTAATAAAGATCACATCTAAAATGTGTCGGCGGTTTCTCGTGGCAAAACGAGACGTGAAACATCAGAGACGTCCAGGAAACTTGTTCATTTAGTATTAATATTGTCAATAGCCAGTAGATTAGATTAGATTAGAATTGGAGTGGCTCTTCGTCCTATCCCACCACGACCTTTGCAGATCTATTGTGGTGCTCCCTAATATATTAAGAGCTCGATATCTAGCTTTATTAACTCCAAGAGCTCATCCATTTCTCAAATGTGGTTGTAAAAAATCCAAACAAGAAGGAACAATAAAACTCAAAGTCCAAACCACAAATTTTCATATTGTGCACCAAAAGGACAAAATGTTCAGCAACTAGTTTCGGTACAAAATTACCATCATCAGGCTACAATAGAAATGTTATACTTATCAAAAAAGATCTCATGAGATAATGTTAAAAGTTGAGACAAAATATATCAATATTATTGAAATAAGATGAAATTTTTTTTGACCAATTGTGTGCATATGTTTCCTACAATGTCCGGTCGGCATTCCCACCAATAGCCAGTAAGTAATGAACTTGGTCTTGTCTGTCAAGTTTGTTGATTTTCTGAACGTTAGTAGAAACAATGCTGTTCCTAGCACGTGCAGCAAGGTATTTCGTTTCGCATTTAGTAGAAAAGTAACTACGAAACCAGGATTTTCCCATGAATTTGTAAGCAAAAAGTTTCTAAAGACTTCAATAGCTAATTAAGGCATTTCAGTTTAAAAAAAATGAGAAAATAACGACACCCACCGATAAATTTTTGCTTAGACTATAAATAAAGTTGGTTAGTGATCCAGCGGTATATTATTACGACTCCTCGCGCATCTTCCATTGTTTTGTCCCCCAATACGATGTGAATAATGAAAAAAAATGAAATTTAGGGAGAAACTTAAAGGAAAACCTCGACAAGTGCGTCTTACCCTAAATCTGGACCGAAGTCCGGACACGTTTCTACAAATTTATTATGGAAATGTTCATTTCGTATTCAATTGGGACGTGATCGAATTTAAAATTGTGGCATATTTCATGTCTACAAGACGTACATATGCCCTCGATGCTAAATATAAGATCAACAAAAAATATTTCCGTTTGAAATAAATACGTAAATTTTTAAAATGTTCATTTTTATTTGATATTTGTGTAAAAATAATGCATCGCTCTTTGACTTTAATCCAATTATCAACTAAAAGCATTATCGTTTTTCATATTAATTGAATTGGTTTGATGTAGTTGAGCACAAAACAGAATTCATGTAACAAAATTGAGTTTAAATAATGGAATTAACAGGATTTATTGAGTGTTCTATTAATGTCGTCATGTATTTACAGAGTAATACGAGTACGACACGGAATTATAATAAAATCATTGATCATTTTATTAAACAATTCGACAGTGACAAACGTAGAGATTCCATTAGGATAAAAACTTTCATTGCGAGAGTGATGAAGTCTTGTCTTGAAATTTCGAGACCATCGAGAGTTGCTAGTCAAGATCTTGAAGGATTCGAAGGTTTTGACTAAAAATGCTGAATAATAGATCTTATAGATTCCATACCCGGAATTGTCTATATGACGTCACATCAGGAAGCTGGTGGTTGTTGCCTTCATTAGCTGGATATTGTTAAGTCTCTACAAACTAGCTTGCCCTATTAACTCCTCTTCATTTTTCATTTTCATTATCTTTTCTACATGATTTGATATCAACTGTCCTTTAATGCTGCACTTAATTATTTCTCCTATTATGTTATCTGGTGTTAGTACTCTACCTATTTTCAGGTTGAACTCACTCCTCTCCTCCTTGGATCTGATGAATCCAAACATAGTATGCTCCGCATCATCTCTTTCACAACAGTAGATGCATTCATCATCCATTTGCCTCTTTATTTTTTGTCTATATGCTGCAAATGCTCCATATCCTGTGTAAAATTGAGTGGTATGATAATTGACTCTCTTGTACTCACAGTGCATCCAGGACTCGACATTTGGAAGAAGTCTTCTGGTCGATTTGCCCGTCGGTTTCTTTACCTGTCATTCAATTACAATTTTTTATTTCCGCTTTCCGTACTGGGTCACTTCCTGCTTTCAGATCAAAATGTTGACTTCTCTCTTTAGCCATTAAATGAATTGGAATCACTCCCGTTATTACAGGTAACGAGTCCGTTGGTACTGTTCTGTAAGTTCTTGCCACCCGGATCAGTATCTTCCGCTGTACGCTAGCATACTTCTGTCGGTACTTGTCATATTTCAATACATCTATTCACACTGGAGCACCGTAGAGTAGAGTAGAGTGGGCTACTACTTGTAGCAGCACTTTTCTCTTTTGGAAGCTTGGTCCTCCAAAATTTGGGATTATCCTTGCGATATTATCTACTCTTGTGTTCGCTTTTTTACCATTTCATCCACGTGATTGGTAAACCTTAGTCTATTATCCAGGTGAATGCCCAAGTATTTTATGGTGTTGTTAGGAGTGATTTCTATATCATTTATAGTGAATTTCACAGTTGATCTATCGCGGGGACCTTTGACTATGATGGCCTTTGTTTTCTCAGCAGCAAGTGTCAATTTATTGTGAATCATCCACTTCTGTACATTCTCGAGCGCTCCATTAATTGTTTTCTTCTGCTATTAGAATCGGGTCGTCAGCAAAAGCAATTGACCTGACATTACCATCATGTTTGATTTCTAGAATGTCATTATAAACGACGTTCCATAATGTTGGCCCAAGCACAGAGCCTTGCGGAACTCCTGTCGTGAGATCCACTTCATCATTTTTGTTTATTATTAATTTCCGCTCGTGTAGGTATGACATAATTACATTTATGAGGTAGTTCGGCGTGTTCATATCGGCCAACTTTTTTATTATTATATTCCAATTAGCGCTGTTGAAAGCATTCTCTATGTCCAAGGATACTGAAGCCACCCATTTTTTGTAAGAGCTTTAAGCAAAGGTATTGATCCATTTTACTGCGTCGATTGTAGATCTGTTGTTACCTGCTGTTACCATTGGTAGATAAGGTAACAACACTTTCTTTTCAACCTCGAAATTTCATTAATGTAAGTGTAGCCGTTCAAAAGATACGAGGGGGGAAGGGGACTTCTGAATAGCACTGTAAATACAGGGTGATCATTTGAATTCCGACACATTTTATGAGCCCATAACTTGATAACTTTGATACGCCACACTTTATTGGAACACCCTGTATATTTCAAAATATTTCCAAATTATAGTTTAAGTTGGAGTTAAATTCGTGGTATAAAAAGAATTCCCAAGAAATTAATATTTTCTTCGATATTTGTCTGGTCCCGGACTTTTGCCAAACTCTGTAGAGAAAAAATACTAAATCAGTATGTGTTAGTGAAACGTTGGGCTCTTCTCAAGCCGTTCAATTAAAACCGCTTCTATATGTCATAACTAGTTCAGAAGTTATGCGCTGACAAAAATGTACGGAATTACTGTAGTCAACGAATTGCAGTCTATCTTTTAAAGATAATCTGCTCCTTAAAAACACCTTAAATTGCTATAAAACCATATATTTTTAAAAAGAAGAAGCTCCAGCCTATCCAAAAATACAAAAACATGCAGGGTGTTTCATTTAAAATGTCTAAGTTAATGATCTCCAAAAAACCCAAGTATTTTCCTGGAGTCTACGGAAAAAATACAAAATTTGCAACAGTGTTCAGTCAAAACCGCCTTTCGATATTTTAACCCTTGAGAAATCGGGTGCTTGCAAATCACTTGAAGAGTCGGGTGGGGTCTGTGAGACCCAGTTTTTATTTTGCAGAATATATTATAAAATAATAAAATAAAACTATTTTATACGCAAAATATCTTTTTTTATTTCATTTTTAATATATCTTAGCTATTTTGAATCCAACAATGAAATAAAAAACGTTTCTTAATAGAATACGAAAAATAGGTTAACAAAAATGCACTTTTCTCACATTTAGTAGAAAAAACCCTAATCCTCACTTCAATTTTCAATGCATTCTTCGCACATCGGATGACCATGTTCTATGCATAGCCATTTTTGGTTATGAATGAAAATACTTCATGTGAATTATATTATAAAAAAACAGGAAAACAAAGTCACTTGTCGAAGCTACAAAAGTTACTTAAATGGACGGGTGGGGTCTGACAGACCAAACATGCAAATAACTAGCGAACTATTGGACACTAACGCACACGCCTTGGTTCACTAACACTCGACCTTCGGACGAAAAGGTACTGACAATTGCGACGCGCTCCGATATAAAACAAGAGTGGTGTACGAGAACGAAATGGCTGCTGGTCCCACAGACCCAACCCGACCACTCAAGGGTTTTAATCGGTTTCCAAGTTATGGGCTGTACTTTCTGTTGAAAAAAATCCGAAATTTTGTATGATAAAAGGGATTTGAAATTGAGTTAACTGTATAAACCCTCACTTCGTGGAATCTACTCATCATATGGTTTTAAATGAAACTAACTGTTTTTAAATGACTCCACAATATATTTGTAAAATATATTGTGGAGTCATTTAAAAACAGTTAGTTTCATTTAAAACCATATGGGATTTGAAATGCCATGAAATAAAACTAATCCGTCACTAATGCAAGATATCCATTCATCAGAATGAACGGAATTAATTAATATGTACAGAATAACATTTTTGAGTGAGTAATTCCAATTTACGTGTGTTCGCTAATATTCCATCATTACGTTGACTATTAAAAAAAACTAATCTGCAAAAATCAACATTTACCAAATCAGATTAATTAAAAACACTCATAAAATCAGTTACATGAAATAGTAGAATTATTCAATTGAATATTTGTATTCAGACTATCAATAACATACATCGATAAAATTAATTGACAATATCAATGATGTATAAAATATTCCAATACAACAACAATACTAATTATCATATTCAAAATCCTTCCTCATAATCACTGACTCACTAAGCACTATCGAGAGCATCATACAAATGTATCCAACCAATTACTTAATTATACATCACATCCTCAGTTCAAATAAAATAATAGAGATAGATACTTTGGGTCCCTTCACATATCGGAATCGATGGAAATGAACGTGTCGATGCAGCTGCCAAGCAGACAGCCACTAACAACTCCCTACCACTCGCAGAATCCTCGATTCTCAGCTCAGATTTGGAAACGACCTTCAGAAAAAAAATCGGTGACCACTGGAAAGAGCTTTGGACACATTCTCCAACCAAACTAAGAGAAATCAAGGAATCCACTTTACCATGGACTAACCTGCCGAGAACTAGATGAGCAGAGACTATTCTCACACGGCTTAGAATAGGTCACACAAGACTCACCCACCAGCATTTACTCTCAAAAGACATTCCACCCATATGTGACATGTGTAATGTGCAAATAAGTGTATCACATATATTAGTGCAGTGACCTAAATTTAAATAACAAAGAGAACTTCACGGTATTAAAGGTTCGTTAGAGAACATACTAAACGAAAATTACAACATAGAAAACGTATAACGTAACGTAACGCGTAACGGTCAGATCTTTTGCGTCGCGACCCCTGGTCGCTCAAACATAACCTGGCGTAAAGAACTAAAGTTCCAATAACGCGCTAGACAATTTGAAACGGATACTTTTAATAGAGATTCTCCTCTCCTATCTAGAAAAAGTTTCAAGATTTTTCAGAGCGTTTTTTTGTTCATGACATATTGTAAGTTTTCAAATTAACACATGTATAATGAGCTATATGAATTAAATAGATTGCCTGTTCAAATCCGGTTCATTAAAATATTCAAAGCTGAATTTTACTAGATAAACAGTTACTGTTACTTCAAATCAAATAAACAAAAATACACATTATTGATTGATTAATCGTTTTATTTGTGCAGTGAATTAGAAATGCAATGTTTATGAGTGAACACAATAATTGCTCTACTGATTGGATTACACTGGCATCACTTATTGAGTCATTGGAGTAGTTGAACTAGCCTATTGACGACGAGAGAAAACCTATTAACCCGGCATTAGTCGCCAAATGAGATTTTCTCTCACACTTTTTTTAAAGTCTGGTATATTTGCCTTTAGACACATTTCTGAGCGTTGTCATATCGGCTACTTTACTGGCTACTCCCACTTATATTCCTAGCATGATAAGTGTAAGCTCATCACTTCCTATTGGTGTAATGCAGAGTGTTTATCAGAAGGACGCTCTTCGTGTGAGATTTTCCCTCATTAGGCGACAAACCGTGTAATAAATTTAGCACCATATCTATAAATTTGTATTTGTTGTTTTAACGATCCTATACCACCTAGAGGTGTGCATATCTGGAAGAACTTGCTCTTCAATAAAACCTCACCTTATAAATCGGTCCCAAATTCCAAGCTTACCTTGCAGCCTACGAATGTCTATTAGAAAAACAGCAAAATCACCAACACCAGAAGTAAGACAACCAGAAAATACCAATGAAAGCTTTTGTACCTTCTGTCCTCGTCGAAAGAACAGAAAAGTCAAGAAAGTATACAGAACTTGCCAGCGACCGATTTGCCTAGAACATACAATTTTCTCATGTCGGACCTGTGCTATGGGCATGGAATCTGATGAAGATTTATAAACATCATTCTTCTGTAACTTATAATAATATTGACTGTGCAATTTACAAAATATTACTTATATTTTTCAAAAGAAATCCATTTTATTTCCTAAAATTTTGTACATGATAGAAACTCTCACGCGCGACTAATGATGGGATTTTATGCATAGCGACTAATGCCGGGTTAAAAGTTCGAAGACTAGTTTGTATAATAGGTATTACAGAGAGAATTCTTAACCTAACACCACTACATATGTTGGTGGAAATAAGAAGATACAGAGAGTATCATAAAAAAGTATTATCGTTTCTCAGAAATCAAAACACCCGGGACAAAAAGAAGTGGAATCCAAATACCATTACTTGACTTGTGAGGAAGGTACACACCGAAAGCTTGGGAAAAGCCACAAGTATCTTCCAAGCCAAATTTCTCTCCATAGAAAAGTATGCCCAGTTCAATGTTGATAAAGGCCAATGAAGCACTGAATTCTTGGGTAATCACTAATCAGTTAGAAGATTGCACGGATATGCCCCAGCAAACTTGATGAACAATGCCGTCAAATGAAATAGCAGATGAACTAACAAATGAGGGGACTGAAACACCGTTTTGGGGTCTGGAAACCTTTTGCGGTATCAGCTGCAATGTAATTTTTGAAGATCAAAGATACTTGAAAACAAATGAATACCCGATTGAATCTGCACTTAGTTTTAAGAAGTTTTCTAACGGGACATTGTAGCCTAAATGAATGAATCTGTGAAAGCTCAAAATAGTGGAGGATGTAGATTATTAGGGTATAACAATTAGAAGACTAGTGGATAGAAGAGGGACATTTACCTTAGATGAAGCCTGCAGACATCCTAAGATTCCCATTGAAAAAATATCTAGAGTAGCTACTGGTATCTGAGTCTTTCCTCATGAACTGAGTAAAAGTAGGGGGCACAATAGATTTTCAGGTCTCAATGAATGTCACCCCAATATATAGATACATACATCACTTGGGCGTTTTAACGGTATAAGTTAGGTTAGGAAATACCTAGCTATACATTGGATCTCGATTTATTTCGGGTGCAATTGGTATCATTGCTCAATTTTAACATTCAAACCAAATTACTGGATATTACAGGATTATATCCCAACAAATAGTTCCAGGAGAAGGTCAGCAAGGGAGAAATGTTCCATTTAAAATTACGGAAAGTGCTGCCAAACGTCTAGTGGCCGGTCATCGCGAAGAGCCTTGTATACTATTGTACTTTTCAGTATAGAAAATATATATTTTTATATAATATACTTTCCACCTAACGGTATAAGTCAGATGTCGAATAAATGTAGTTATCGATGTAGATTTTACGACCAGCAGAATGAAGTATTGAAAAAAAACTGAAACAATCCTGAAATTTTATTGTCTGATTTCCTACAACATTCGCTGAGTTAAACGACAACTTTTATGGGTCTGAAATGGCTGAATGATTGTAGAATGGCATTCGGAAAAAATATTGAATTGGGGGATTATTGGAAGTGGTTGAGGATAATAAATTTTAGTAGTATTGAAGGTAAGTGGGTTTGAAAATTAAATTCCTCATTCTTGATACTAATTGAATATAATGTGAAACATAACATGTGTGAGCTGCCCTGTTTACGTATAGGAAATACCAGTTATAATGAAATTATACAGCTGTTTCCGTTTCCGACCACCTTCAGGATGTACGATAAAACTATCCAATCAGAATAGGAAGGGGATGCACTATCCTAGGAGACTTGCATTCCTCAATTGAAGGATTATATACTTCATGTGGAAAACTCTTTTGAATAAAATCACGTTAAATGAACCTTATACAAATTGAATAGGAATGATGACTGATTCTGTAACACTGCTCCACGATGTTTGTACACATAAAGATGTTTTCTTGGGAAATATAATATAAATGGCATCTCTATGAAATCACACATCTGAATATACTTCAAAAATACTTCACAGTCTATGAATTAAAAAGTTATGTTGATTACTAATTTGAATTACTTTGTGCGATAGTCATGAATCCTATAAAAAGTAAATACAATTTGAACGAAGCAAAATCAGAAAATACGATATACAAAACGTTGACGTCACCAATGTTTTAGCTAAGGTGGCGGATTGTCATATTTTGTATTTATATTTCCACTTAAATAATTAGGTATAAATACAATTGAAATTATAATATAAATGATTGCTTCAAGATATTTGTAATCTATACTATTATAGTGCCTATTAACAACAATAATCATTGTTAAATGAATCAATAACCAACATGTGCCCAATGTACGTGACATATTTTGATATTCGGTAGCAGCTCAAACTTTTTAGCATATTCTTGTGTAAAAAAGCAATTGTACTCAATAATATATTGAAGTCTTTCGCTTCTTAGGAACTCCCCATTCAAATATGTCTTCTAGTGATATATCACACACATAAAAACCTCTTTTTATATCCATTTCAGGAGGGGTCACCATTGTCAATTCTACCAATGACAATAAGAGTCCGCACCTATATGCAAATTGCTAGAATTGTCCATTGCCAATTTGTAAGGGATAGAAATTTTCACGAGAGCGACTTTTTCTCTCCATTTTCTCATACAACTTAGGTAGAGGACCAGCGGCGGATAAAAACCATAATTTATTTTATTTTTACCCTGGACTATTCATCCAATATAATCTTATTTTCTTTCCCAGGGTACTGGTGCACCCCAAAAGAAATAGTACGTTTTTATCAAAAAAAATTATGAAAAGTAGATACAATTGAATAGATAATTCTAAGCAAATATATAAGACGGAATAAAACATTTTTTTACTCATTTAAATTAACGTGCTCTGCTACTATGGCCACTTGCACGGGAGCGGCTACAATATATCAAGTATAAAATGGATCATTGATACAATAATACACAAACCGTAACAAAACTGCTCTATAGTTTATAGTAAAGTTGTACGTCTTTGGGGAATTGGAGTAGAGAGGTCATTTGCTCAGAGCTGCTAAGGAGCATTGGGACACTGTTGACACATCACTTCGTACTGGACAAACTTTGCTTTGGTGGATAAGGCAAATGAATTTTTGCACTTCCTGCACTTGACTCTTGATTCCTTGTCTTTTATCCTTTTGCAAAAGGTGCACCTGTCAGAGGTGTTTGCTCTCCATTTCTGTGTTGTAGCTTTATATCCTAAATCTTCTCGATGACAAGTGAATATACCCAAAACGCAATACACCATAAACACTGTCCGGGGTACAACTGTACCCCAAAAATAATACACAACTAAAACAGAGACATTTATTGTACAATAAGAACTGACTACTCGAGCGCGCATTGCCACGATGCCAAGTGTTACGGAATTGTGGTGCATCCCTTAAAGCCTGGGGTATGCGCATGTCCCAGGGTTAAATTAAATTAAACTAGGTACTACAATTAATCATGGATGTCGCATTCATACACAGCTTGTTCAATTGAAACCCATCTTTGGTCCAGGAAAAATTTATTGACAAGTACAGTAACAAATAACCACCACTACAATTGAGGCACATATCCCACTGTGTCACCAACCGATGTATACCCTGCTTATAGAATTCTTGTGGCTGCTGCTGGAAGAATTCTTTCACATCGTTTTGTACTTATGCGTACGACTGAAAACGGTTACCTTTTAACGCCTGTTTTAGTGGCCCAAAGATGTGAAAATCGCAAGGCGATAAATCGGGACTATAGGGTGGATGCTCTAATATGCTCCATTTCTTCCGTTGCAGATTTTCTTTCACTACGTTAATAACATGAGGCCGAGCATTCAGCACACAAAAATTGAATGACCGCACGCTTATCACATTTGGACGGATTGTTAACAACAAACGCCATTTCAAAGTCACAATACTTAAAATCGCTGTCAAATATAAACGAAATAAACAGATCAGTGTGACGTTTGCATACACTACTAATGTTGGAAAACGTCAGTTGATTGATTACAATTGTTCCCAAGGCTAACCTGACCAAAGATGGGTTTCAGTTGATCAAGCCTCGTAGATATATTTTTATCACGTATTATAAAATACTCCTTTCATTATCCACTTCTTTTATTATTCTTATACTATCTGAAAAAATGTATTATGAATGGATTATTACGCGCCCCTTTTTGCTACCGCCACTGGTATCCGAGACCTATCATCACCGGAGCGATTGAACCTTTCAGCATATGAATGGACATGAAGGAAAATTTCCATAACCTATAACACATGGCACATGAACAATTTCCCTTTTATGGAAGTGAAAGCAATTCAAGATGATAGTCCTTGATATACCTAAGAGGGTCAGGTGGTCTTAAATTTTGTTTATTTTTTGAAATATCGAAGGATAGTGAAATGATTTCATTGTTTAAGTGGGAATAAAAAATAATTGGGAAGCCGTATGTCAATAAGTGAGTGAGTAGGTTGTGACTTAAGGAATTTTATGTTGTGGGATATGCTGGAGTAGCTTCAGTTAAAAATTACTGGTTTCTTTTAATATTGAAGATTACTGCGGAGTATTTAAAAAACTCTTGGAAGCTAGAGTGAAATGAGAAAATTGG
Source organism: Galerucella tenella (assembly GCA_910591685.1). NCBI lineage: Eukaryota > Metazoa > Arthropoda > Insecta > Coleoptera > Chrysomelidae > Galerucella > Galerucella tenella. The sequence continues at coordinate 18,691 of CAJUYH010005904.1, forward strand.
CAACGTTTACCGGAAGTCTACCGCAAGTTTTCTTTAACCGGTAGCATTAATTAGCTGTTGTTAATTAATTTCTCAAACGGCTCGTGTCGGCATAAGTTTTTTTCACAAAGTTGGCTCGACTAAATTATCCTAAACTGCCATCAGAGGAGAATTAAGAGCTTTGTGAAAGTTTTCTTTGAAAAATCTTTGGCATTAGTCGCATATTTCTCAGTTCTTGTTAAAAAATTATCAAGTATTAATTAAGCGACTCAACTTTATCCCCCGAATATTAATTATTAAATTAGAAAATACTAAACGTTTTTTTTTTGTTTTCCATATTGGAATGAAGTAGTCCAGCAATGACCCTTCTAATAGATTATTATAATTAATCAACTATGGTCGTAAAATTTTGCTTCGACTTCTTTTAAGATAAATCATATGAATATGGATATTTCCTATCGTATACTCAAAACATAATATACAATGTAACATTTTAAAATAACTGATTCAAAAAAATTCAACCTATCGGTTGTCCTTCAGAACAATATGGCTGACCCCTCAAAGTCACGTGCTCTGGAATTATACTAAAAATATCATAATAGTAATCTATTAATCATATCGTTAGAATGTCATAAAATAAAATATTTTATTTCACATTTTACCAGAGGTGTGATCTACTATGAATGGACCTTAATAAAATTTGACAACAAAGTTTTGTAGTCTTAAACTTCAAAATATTATTGATAGTCTAGTTGTCATATTTTTTCGTTGTGTCAGATAGGGACCAAAAATTATTTTATTAACTTTATTACTAGTTAATTTTGACAACGGTAGCTGGAACGCTACCGAAACGTAGAAATAAAAAATAAAAAACATTATTGTGGTTTGATTCCCAAAAGAATAAAAGAAAAAAGAATAAGTAATGCCACAAGGAACTCACAGAATATAAGTAGAAAAAGACGTAAGACACATTGCTGCATTGAATGTTGTAATTTCTTCCGATTGATAGGTCGCGCTTGCGCGTAATCTAAATATCAACTAATCAAAGTTTTTCAGGTCAAAGATTAGGGTTAACGTTTGTAATACATTTAAACGGTTCATTATTGTGATTTTTTGATTAGGATTAATCACAGACCTGCCTGTTTTTTCATTTCTTCCCACGTAATGTGTTAGAAGGATATTAACAATCGATTACGCACACCAAGCAGGGTATTATTTGAACCATACCTTGTCCAGCTCATTCAGTTTTCCCAGGCATGTCATTGCAGTTTAAGAGCTTTGAATCCAGGAAGAGGTGCGAACCTTCTAGATAATACCACTTCAAGTGAGCTTTCACCATTCAAGTTCACAGTCAAACGGAATTATACCAGAGCAGTAGTCTTGAAGTAGATATAAAATATATCTTGCACATAATATCGATATTTGATAATTGGACTAATATTGCCAGAAGCATTCAGTATTATATTCTGCTTTACTATAAATATGCAATTTACAAGGCATTACATATTTGCAGATAACAAGCATCTAGAAATTTTCTTTTGGTCTCAGATTCACTCAGCGCAGCAATTAGTAAAGGAAAACTTTATCAGATTAAAAAACTTCTTGTTCAGATTAACAGACAAATAGTTGAGCATAGTAGCAGTCATATATCGGTGTATGTCCTTTGGGTTTCATCACGAACGCGGACATGCACCCCTCCCGATTCGCAGCTTGGCTTCCTCAAGACCAAGCAGATATAAGCGTTTTTTAACAATAAAATCAGGCTAAATACAAACTTTGCATTTAATAGTCAGCTTAAACCTACAAAAATGCTGATAGTACAAAATTTGTAACAGACGAATATAATAATTCTCTTTTTTTGGTTGTAGCTTCCTTGTTCATGTTATTCATTGAACGGACTCACAAAGCGAGATAACTTTTACTATTATTTTAAATCAAATTTCATTGGATCGTATCTGTGGTTAACATTTCTGCGGGGAAATTGCAACGTGCCTCGTGACTTTCCAGCGATGTATTAAATTATATTTCGTCGTCTCAGACTTTAAAAGTTTCAACCCTAGTATCATTTACTCGACGGATGTTGTTTCTTAAATAGGCCAAGCAATAGGTAAGTTTTTATAATAAAAATCCTTGTAGAAAACTTTGCCATCATGTGAAAGACATTGAGTAATAAGAACCTGATATATTTTCGACTAGCTAATGTTGTTAATGAAATTGCTATAAACATTTAGGCTATATATTAGATAATCTTTTACTATATATAGTAACCAATAAAATTACTTAATTTTAAGTCATGTGTTAAATGTCATCCAATCACCTCTGTATTACAGCGATTATGTTTTTTACTTGTCAAAATCTGACATTTTGGTAGTTTTAACCAATAGCAATACATTATTCTAGCCAATCATTCGGTATTATACTGATAATTTTGCTTCCTCATCGATAATACCTTGTTTACATTGGAACGTCAAAATTTTACTTCGAATTTGTCATTATTGACAACTAAAAGGGCTTCTAAGTTTATTGAAAATGAACACAAACCGATTCAGTGCCATCACCCAAGATAATATTGAACATTCAGGTAATACAAAATTTTAAATTGTAGAAAAAATAATCTTCCCAAATACAACTCGCTCTTCAAATTTTATCACAAAATTTTTTATTTTCATCACTCAAACTTGTTTATTTGAGACAAAAACATTCAAACAAACCGAATTTAGATGAAATCCCTCGTCCTAACGGACTCGTGATTTTATTAATCGGTTTGTTTTCATATTTTTTCCAAATAAACAAGTTTTCGTGGAAAAGAAAAAATTATCGATAAAATTTGAAGCACTCGTGGTATTACCTTTGATAATACCCTACATGTGGTATTTTCAGTTTGGTGTTTTTTTTATTAAAAATCAATTAAACGTCAAACTGACCACTGGCTTAAAAATGTCGCGAAGATTTGGTATTGCATTCAACGATTCAATTGATTTACCAATTGTACTTTTCACAACTGTAGCTTTAAATAAAAATGAA
>CAJUYH010005905.1:0-21693 GCA_910591685.1 Galerucella tenella
CTCGTCGTATAAATATGTTAAACGAAAGTGTTTTAGCATTCATATTCATATTGATTCATGTGTTCTATTTATCGTAATCCTTTTAATTAATATCCTAATTAGTACTAGTAATAAGTGAGTTAATGTATAATAGTAAAGTAAGGTAATAAAGAGAACATGACCCAGTGATTCCAGTAGTTGTTTTTATTCCTGTGAGATGACACACCAAGTGACTAGCAACACCACCCAGTCAGAGGCCCTTCCACACTTCTAATGCACCAAGTATCCATAGTAGGATACATACATTACATACATTACATAGGGGTGGGAAAACATTTTTTGTAGTCCAGTCTCTGTCTCACTAGTTTTAGATTGTTATAGTTGCCCATTTGGGTGTATGTTAACTTTTTCAACTTAACGACAAAGACTTTTAAAGACCAAAATATGATAGTTTCCAAAAATTTAGTATGAATTGATTTTACCTGGACTGTCAATAGCTGCGTGATTACAAGCCATAACAGCAGCTACAGCCTCTGTGGTACTATCAAATTCCAATAGTCCCGAACTGGAACGTTCAGACTTCATGGGGAATAGTTTTACAGCTTTTGGCGGTTCGACATCGTACTCTTTGAATACTTGAAACAGGTCTTCTTCTGTTACTTGTGGAGGCGTGTTGAAAAAGTGAAGAATCTGAAAATTACCATTACAATTAATGAATTTTATTAATTCTTAATAGGATACAAGTAAACTTTCTAAACTAAAAGATATTTTTCATAGCAACACATAAATATTATTGTTTTGAATATAAATAAATACAATATTCAACAAATTATGGAATATTTGACTTATTCATTGATTTGAATTAATTGGTATGGTAAATTGTGAATCTAAATCGTATCATTTTATTAATTCGACAGTTTGAACTCGAACAAACAACGATATCATCCAAAATTATCATTTTAATTGTATTTAACCACGATTTGAATTGTCTGGATCAAAACGTCAGGCTGATGTTATTTATGGTTTTCGTTTAAACCCTCATCTTATGGACTTTGTCGATTATAAATTTAAAGGTTAGAATAAAAATAATACACCAGAGAGTTTGTACGAGTAATCGAAACATTGCAGGCCAATTAAAAGTCAATATGGTTATGGAAAAGATGGAAATTCTAACAGTTTAATTAACCATAACGCAAATATTTATTAAGTTTAAATCAATGAAGAATATTAATTAATCTATCAATTATTCTATTCAAAAGCCTCGAATAATCCTCAATCTTATGTAGGTATTATTAGAAATTGAATGAGAGTGCACACACTATTTTTTCTACGACCAGATATAAAATAAATAAATTTGAATAATCATTTTTAATAAGAAATATTTTGTTATTTTAAAATTTTACATAACAAAAATCCATTTTAATCGAGAAAATTTTCACAAACAAAACCAAAAACCATTTTTGCTCACCTTGCTTGGTGGTTGTATTCTATTTTTGCTCGCCATAGCGGGATTCATGAATCTGTTGTTCTTATTGTTGATGTACAATTTGTACGATGGTGATTTATCTGTCAACGGATAGGGATTTGTAACTTCACTCAGATACGGTTGTTTACTGAACGCCAATTGTAATTTATATTCTTTCGTATTTTCGACGTCTTCTTGCATTGCATCGATATTCGAACGATGAGTTAGAGGAATCGCTCCGGTAATACCGACGGTTACGTTGTTTAAATTCTGCACACATCTTTCTACAGCTACGCTATCACTCATTTGCACCATAGCAGTGCCTTCTTTGGATTTTAAAAATTTTATCTGGAACATTAATAGTTATAGTCAATTTTTGTCTAATAATAATTCAAGTTTTGCATATATAAAAATATATTTGGCGCCGACCAAAATCAACTGTCATTTTTAGTTTTAGACCGCTTATTTAAAGCTGTAAGTAGCTGAAGGGAAATTTTAAATTTCATGAGTCAGTCGAAAAATGGAATTTGGAATGCCTTGCCAAGTTGGTTTCTGTTTTCTGCATTAAAGCACCACACCAGTCCACAATTTCTCGTGGGTATGGGGAATTTAAACGTGGATCTTAGTGACGGTCCAACAACAGTTTCAAAACAACGGCTGTCACCCAGGAAAACATCGATATTGTACGTAAGCTGAGCCCAGTATATTGAAGAATCATTGAGTACTCCGAAGAGCAAAATTCAAAAAATTTCACATCATGAATTATCTGTAGAATCTGTAGTAATGCAGGCTTTGTTGCGCGGAGAATCTCAGTCAGTATTTACATAACTATTTTAATATTCAAAAACTTACCCTGGCAACGTTTCCATACAAACACATCAAATTGAACAGTTTATCGGCATTGGTACGCAAAGGATCTAAACCGTAAACCATCAGTACAGCGCCAGGTTGTTGGAATTGCGTGTTTCGTTGATCTGCCGTTACTGCAGCTGCTGTGCTACCCTTTCGAAAAGCATCTGTTGGGAATGTATCTCCATATCCAGGACACATTTCTTCGAATGGACGAGCTTGTTCACTCGGATAGGAACCTGGAAAGAAAGAAAAAATTGAACAATGCCCGAAATTAGATGGTTTTGCAGGGTATTTCGAAAAGTAAAGAGGATGAGATAGGTATAACTTTTTTGTCAAACAAGCCATGGTTCAACTTCAACTAGATTTTCAGTAAGTTGCATCATTTACAAAATATAGGGCGATTTTCGAAAATTGGCACACCCTAAATATATTCTTTATCTTGCTAGATGTGAAAAAAGTGCAGAACAACATTTGGAGTTCAGTAGAGTAGATAAATTATGTTTAAGAGTTCAGAAAAGTAGATACGACAAAGCTTGGATTGGACTTTTATTTTCAAATTTGTGTTTTTAGCTGCTTTCCTCGCGAATAAAAATTTTTTTGTGCAGAAAGATTTTTTTCTTAGTTTTATTTTTTAACTAGTCAGCAGTGACTATTTGCCACTATACCTATATGAAATGGAAGGGTGGTTGTTGCTGACTTGTTAGAAATTCTAACCCAAATGTAATATGGAAACACCCTGTACATAAAAAAGGATAGAAGAGAACAGGAAAGACTACATTTTCGTCGATGAGGCGTAAATTGTTCCCCAAATTAACTACGAATTTTTTTTCTAATATTTTTGATTCATCTGATTTTGATGGAAAAGAAGTTCCAAAATTTTTTTCATAAAAAAAATTGAGGATGGACCAAAAGATTCCCGCAACCATTACATAATTGACACCATAATTCATATAATATCGATGGCCTAAGTGCAAAACGTCATATCCCCAATAACTAAAATTGTTCAATGCAAACAAAAAACCTCCTGGTTTCGATGGAACTTTAGGTTTTAGCGCGTAAAATGAATTTATCTAATCCCGCTATCAAATGTGACACTTTACGTCACTCCTTGACGTTAGGTAACATCACATTTTTCATAACCTTCATATATCAGTTATGAAAAGTAGTTATGTAAAAACTTTACGTGACTGTTTATGTTTCAACATAGAGATACCACATGAGTTTCAAAGAATAATTTATTAATTAGGTAGGTACTGTCAAACCTGACAATTATTCCATTATTTAAACTGTACAATTGACCCATTATTTTAATTCAATAGTATTTTGAGATTTATAAACATTGAAAACATTATTCAGGACACAGTTATTTAAAGTAAGTCAATTTTCTGGGTGAAAACATCATAGTAACAATACTTCTAACACCATTTGAATCCACTTCAATATTATCATTGTAATTGAAGATTTTATTGAATATTATGAAAGCGCGGAATTAGATAAAACGTTGTACGTAAACACGTTATGAAGAGAGCGACATTGTTCAACACGCGTAATTTGCAGAACTCGCTAGCGCTCGTTTTGGCAAATATTACGCTTGTTGAACAATATCGCTCTTTTCATAACTAATTACGTAAATATCTATTATCAGATAGCTGTAGCTTAAGATGATTTGCCAGAATGTGAAGGTCAACTCAATGCTTTGAGCGCCAAAATCGGTTTTTTGAATATTGGGTTACGACGTTTTGCACTTGAGCATTCTACTTCCGTTAAGCCCGGTGCACATGGACGACATTTGTCAGCTGAACATCGCTTCAGTTACGAGCGAACAACGATACAAAGCGTGATAAAAAGCGAATGATTATTTTGTGTGAGTTATGCACACCACTGACTAAGCACTATAGTGAAACTGGTTGTCCGAGTGTGCTGTTCGGATACTTCACAGGACGCTCTGCATCACCACCGCTTCTCGAATAATCAGCTACAACTTCATTTAGACGTGACAGCCAGATTGCCCTATTATATTGCAGTTTGCGTCCAGTGCATCAATGAACTTTACAATAATTTATACAAATGTTTCATGAGGATTCAACGTCAGCTTGCTCATGCTCATCTGCTTAAAGTGCTCTTTAAGTTTAGAAATTTATTGTCAATTGTTCCTTTCCAATGAATATATTTAGGTCAAACTAATAGAAGCTTGTTAATAATATTGATCGACAACCTACAAACAATTGATGATAACAATTTTTAGAACGCTCCAAAACAGATCTTGTCTAAATGGTTCATTAGAATTAATGTATATTTGAATTACGAATACCCCATATCAATTTTAAAAACGGGATTTGGAAAACAACTCCCCAATTTTTTCGCATGAATTTAAAAACGTTCATCATTAAAATACTTATGTCTATTACTCTCGTTAAAACGAACACCTTCTTATCCATACTCGTACGTCCACTGCTTCACTAAAAAATTATTTTCAAAATATAATTTCATGCAACGGAGAATCTTGTCAGTGTCCTCTCAAGGCGGTATTGTAGCCTTGCAGACATATTCTTATGGCTTCTGATGATTAATGGATCAAAAGTGCTAGCTAATATTGCATAACCGAAACGTGAACATCCTGGAGTGACTGGTGTATCTACAGGGTGATATATTAATATACAAATATACAAACATAGATACCTACATGAGGGGAACCTAATAAAAGCATTTTTGAAACAGGTGTTTCCTTTTTTCGTCGGTGTATTGGTTTTTGTCTCGAGCTAAATTGTATGTTTATTCATTTATTGGTGAACTATATTGCTATCCTTGCAAGTCCCCCAGTTTATTTGCAGCAACAACTATTTTTAATATTAATTTTGTAGTTATAACTTTACTAAAACTCATCAACTGACTACTTGTTTTTGAATAACTTTACATTTCAGTTGCTCGAGTTTGGTATAATTCTTGGGTAATTAAGGGTTTCGTAAATTAACATACTTAGAGAGCATTTTTAACTGAGTTGAGGCAAAAAAACTTTGATAATCTTTTTTTTTTTGTATTAAAAACTTCTTTAGCCGCTATCAACGATTTTTGTGTTTGAGCTGGCGTCATCGACATGGTAATGCTACGTGTTGCGCATTAATTATATCATGTGCGTGTTAAACTCTTTTTGGATGGATAACAAAAAAAATTTTAAACGGGCAAATATATTTGTGAAAATTCCACACTTGTGATTTTTAACCAATCAGAACGTGCATTTCTGTCAGATCACCATAGCAACGGATGAATTTTATTAATTTGAATTTATTAATTTCAACAAAAAGCTCAAATGTTTTCTAAATTCATGGACCATTATGATTGATGTTTATATTAAAAACGCAATTATTGTATACTATGGCAGGTTGATTCGAAGTTGCTTGCTCTTGATTTAGAGATTCTTGGACTGTCTTTGCAGAAGTTGAAGCAGACCTCATTGCGTCAATTATATCCTGATGATGGCCCGAGTCAATTTGCAGATATGGTTTTATGGAGTGACTGCTACCATGCCCTGTTATTTTAATTAATTGCTGTTCTCCAAATCCCGTTTTGGCTGTTGAAAGTTGAAACAGCAGTGGCCCTCGCCGAATGATTTGTTATCTTGATCTTGTTGACATCGATTCCAATCGCCGATTTGAACTAGGAAGATATCGTATTTTGTCCAACCGGGCTGTTCTTGTACCAACCTTTGGAATTGGGGTGGTGCCAGTTTGGATTTGGAGTTAAAAATAAACGATTCGTTTTGATGAGTTGGTCTCGCTTGCTTATTAGTTTTTTGAACAGTCTTACTGGGCATAATTCTTCATTGACTGTATTCGGTACAAACCACTTACTGTCGGCCATTCTTTTTGAACCGCCTTGAGTGGTTTTGGAGAAAACTGGGTTATACTCAATGCGTCCTGTTGGTTTCCCTTGATTGTCAATTTTCTCCACAAAATATTCTTTTGTTGCTGCCGCTCCTTCATTTCCTCTCCAGGCCAATTCATGAGCAGCAATGTGAAAGAACTTTCATTGCAATCCTTCCGGAGTGTTTTCGTCCCAAAGCTCAATAATCCTTATCCATTCGTCTGCTGATAGTGCGGATGAACTTGCCTTTCTCTTGGTTGGATCTATTTGTAGCTTCCGACGCTTAGCATTTTTTGCAGCTCTTGCGTTGACAAATTCTATGTCAGAGAATGGATTGAATTTGCGATTATACCTTTCGAAAAAATATTCCTGCAACTGCTTAGCTGTAGAATTCCATAGAACTTTGATAACACTCTCCTTGTAGTCTTCGGAGTTCTTTTTTCGCATGTTGAAGGCATAGTCTTTAAGAATGAGCGCCAGTTCTTCCACAGGTATATTAGCTCTGTCGAAATCATACGCTTTTTCTGTGCATATACACTGATTCCATACACTTGCCTTCGATTTCCTAGTATTCGCTGGTGTCAACTGCTTAATATTCTGGCGAATATTTTCTTTACTTTCTTGACCGAAGCGAGATATATTTCTACGTCGTGCTGTTTTGACAAATTTTTGACAGAAATAATTTCGGAGTTGCCATGGTAACTGAATAATCAAGTTGACAAAACCTGTTTTGCAAGAACTTGATAAAGACGTAAATTGATGTTGTTGGAAACACATTTGGTGTGGAATTTTCTTACCGAATACCACACGAGGTCAAATTATTTTCGGAAATTTCCGGAAATAATTTGACCTCTAGTGGTATTACTAGTGACAACCTGCGATGAAATTTTAATACGGGTTTGATTTTAATGGAAAATATTTCATATCATTGGAATATGATCAACATTTTTCAAAGGGGGTTGATTAGATTATTAGTAAAATGTGATTTAATTTTTATAAAAGGGTTCATTTATTTGGAACAAATTCCCTATATTTCAGGCGCGCTATAAAATTGCTTTAAGGAATTAAATCATTTTGAAAAATTTGTAGATCATGGAGCATACAATTTTTAAATACAAAAATTTCCGTTCACCGTGGACTTACGATACAATTATCATGAAACGATAAATTTATTAGGAAACATTTCCTCCTCTCAGGCGTACTATAAAATTTTGATTAGGGATCAATTTATTTGGAAAAATTTCTCCCGTGACTGCCTATTTTCTTTAAATAAATTAATCGTTAGCAACAGGCTTATACTGATATAATTTGACTTAATTGTCATACTAGTTAGGTTGTGCATATATTTGCATTAGAAATGATTAAAATGACTGAAATTCAATTTGCCACTGAACGTATTTCCACAAAAATTGATTGAGTTTTCGGTTTTTCCAAATCAAAATTAATTTATCTTCGTAAACCTCTTCAGAACGATATACCAGACGACACCGTACCTACCCTAACGGGAAATCACTTAGAATCAGTAAACCTAACTTTAGCTATCGACCGACTGAAGGGTATTGACAAAAAAAATCTCGTTTGCACATGACACCCTTAGAAATAAATTAGGATTCGAATCCTTGGAGTATCTGAACGTCGTCTGTCGAGAAAAACGTTTTAGTCGACGTTTGTTGACTAACCAGAGAAAAATGTTCTCCTAGAAAGATTGACTTCCAGGGTTGAACTCGAATATATACCATCTAAGTAAAGCAATCATTTTTGAAATTTAAATAACTTTCTTGTTTTTAGAGCTATTTTTTCCTTTTTACAAGAATAATAAAGGTCAACGGTGCACTCAAATAACGCATAGAAAGTCGAAGTAACCAACCATGAAGAGATGCCAAGATGAAACCTAGTAGAAATTAATCAGAAGCAGTTAGTTTCATTCATAATATTAAGATTAGAAAGATGTGATTTTTTGGTAAGAAGGTTTCATTCTCGTACAGAAAATACCTCAAATAATATGGCATACACAGAGAAATTTCACTAGAACATATTTAAATTGAAAAAAGTTATTTTTCAATAGGTTTTATGGTGTCTGTGAAAGTATCTGTATCTGTAGAGTAGGGAGGGTGAGTGTAGGCTCACAGCACTCAGGCCACATGTGACCCATTGTCCAATAGGACACATTATGGAGGTGTTTCCTTAGTTGACAGTGGCCAGTCAGAAATCCTACTGTTACACGTAGGTTTTTCCTGGTCATCGCCAAATATTTCTTCGGTGCCAGCTTCCCAGGGTCGCCCAGGGTGATCCTGGCATGACTGCATCCTTGGATTCCATTCCATCTCTTAAGGGATTGAGCGTGGGTGTAACGTTCGGCTAGTTACTCAATTGTCGAAGTCGTTAGGCCGTAGTTGTCACTGGGTCCTAGAATTTCCAGTCCAGCGGCTTCCTGTCGTGCCCTTTAACCCACCTCGGGATAATATTGTTATCTGCCGAGGCGTCAGCTAAATCTTTCAGTGGTAGAATGCTCGCCTTCCACGCGGGCGGTCCGGGTTCGATTCCCGGCCGAAGCATACGAATCGCTGCTTCGTAAACGAGAGAGACTCAGGAGAGAGCACACGCACGCAAGCAAGGCACATAACGAAGCAACGTAACATAACGTAACGGTCAGATCTTTTCCGTCGCGACCCCTGGTCGCTCAAACATAACCTAACCTAACCTAACACTAAAGTTCCAAAAACATTTGAAGAATCTTTGACTTATTTTTTAGTGTCATCCTGTATGGTTACAAAGTCGGCGCTATGAAGGAAAATGCTTATTTTAACATAGGTACACAGACGGCTCAAAAGCAATAGAAGGAACTGGGATAGGAGTGTTCGGGCCAGGAACCAAAAGCTTGGGAAAAACTCCAAGAGCCTTTTAAGCGGAAAGTGCGCTCCAGTTCAACATTGATAAAGGATACAGAGGACAAAGGATTATCATAATGTCTGATAGTCAAGGAGCCATTTTAAAGCACTGAGCTCCCGTGTAGTAATTAGTTCCAAAATGGTGTGGGAATGCCTTGACAAATTCAATGAACTAGGCAAGAACAATAGTCATCTTACTGTGGATTCCAGGACACACTGACGGACATGATATAGCAGATGAACTAGCAAAGAGGGGGCTCCCTTTTGGGAGCCGAGTCTAATATAGGAAAAAATGGGTGAAGCCAAAAAAAGAGAAGATCTGACCATTGGCAAGATCTAGTAGGGCTTAGACAATCCAATATTCTTCTGGGGGACTACAACTTGTTGGGATAAAATCAATGGATCAAAGTAAAACTACGCTAAGAGTTTTAACAGGAATCCTAACGGAACGTTGTCGCCTAAATGGGCACCTGGAAAAGCTCAAAATAGTGGAGGAAGAAGAATGTAGATTTTGTGGCATGGAAGAAGAAACCTCCATCACCCTCTAATTGCACATTACTTAAGAATCCTAGAAGCCTGCAGATATCCTAAAATAAGTAGAAGAAAGGCGGCATAATAGATCTATTAGGCATCAGTGAATGTCAAATGTCAAATACAAACATGCATACCTACAGGGTTACAATTTTCGTGCGATGAAAGAAAATGATTATTTTGACTTCCAAAATAACATAGGTAGGTACCTATACTCGAATTATGCAAAAATCTGGCGGTGGCCCAAATTCCAAAGAACTTTGAGTTGTTCTTCAGATAAAACAGGTTTTATTTGCAATGAGCTTAAATGCACAGTTATTGAAAAAAATTAAGTTCGGTCCTGTGAATCTATACATCATCTAATCTTGGCATCGTAATGAGGATTAAGTTAAGTTATTATTGCCGTGAAAAGAAATTCAATCGCCCTGAAACCTGAAAAGTAAATTTGAATTTAAAAATATATTCCTTCACTTCGGCCAGTGTATGATACGAATATTCTGTATCAACAATTTTTTTGATGGAAATCCCGCAAAATGAAGATACAACCAGAATGGATTCCAATAAATATTGGATATTTGTATATCCATCGAATTTATTTCAAATACAAAATCAAATATTTTTATGAGCGATTTGAAATATGAAGTATTTTTTCATGTCACACATATATTTACTGAAAAATATTTTGAATGTATAACCCTGAATCGATTTTGCGGTCAAAATCGATGCTGAAATATCCCTTTGTCGTTTGGGATTTAATGGTAGTTGGTTCGGATAATACGACTTTCGTTTAAACGGCGGTACATATCCCATAAAGGATTGATAATATTGAACACGTTCAAGATAAATGCATCCTTGGAGTGGTCCCTTTCCAGAATGTGTAGTAGGATCGTTTGTCGTCCGTTTAAAATCACCGACACTGTTAAAAATCTCAATTTTAACGTCCATTTTTATCAACGTACGCCAAAATTTTAAAAGCCACGCACCCACCAAATTATAGGTTAGGGCATTCGCCATAATTGAAATAAAGTTTATTCAGATTATTTATTACACCAATGATTGTGATCATTTATTTACTTAGATCAGGGTTGTCTTGCCTCAAAAACGGTTTGCAGCGGTCTGAGACTTTGGTGTTGATTAAACATGACAATTAATTTTGACATTTGATAGTTGTTGACAGTCCCATAAAATACAGCCCTCGTATATAAATAATTTTTAGCCATGGCTAAAAAAACAAGCATTTTACCAGAAATGTGGCGTTAAGAGGTTTTATTAATACTAGCGACCATTTGTCGGGATATACAGTATGATTTACAACACATTCAAGTTAAAACTGTACTTAAGACTCTGAAGATAAATAGGTAGATTAACATCATACAGCTCAAAAGAATTATCAAGTTTTTTGTCCTTTATAAACGAGAAAAATGGAAATTCATGGATCGTGAAAATAAATTTTTTTTTAAGCGAAACACAAAAATATTTCAACGTTCCGATTCGCTCCATTTACTCTGGATTTCTTTTTTAATAATTGGAATTTCAATGTTTTATTTATGTTAAAAGGTTTTTCTTTTAACTATCGATAAGAGGGCAAGAATTGAGAGAGGCATTTTAAGGAAGTATCAAGCTAAGCCACATTTTGTCACATAAAGTAGGGAACAAAATAATGAGCTATAAATTCTGCTTGCATTGTTATCAAAGCAGAGCATAGCAGAGCATTTAAATGAAAACTATCGACCCCACAAAATTTGGTGTCATTTTTATGAAAAAAGGAAGAAGCACGTAAAAAATCATGTAAAGGGGGACGACTTTTTGCTCATATGCAGACGTTATAACTTCAACCCCCTCACCCCTATGGTCACATCCCAATTTTTTAAATGGAACACATGAATACATTATTGCATACGTAACGCAGGAGTTTTATAGTGAAACACTACAAAAATTTAACGTCTGATGTAGCATTTTTGGTGACCATATTGTTAAACCATATCTTATTGATGAGGAAAACTCAAACGGTGAGTCTCATCTATAATTACTCAGAGATGTTATTGATCCCGAAATAACACGAATACTAGAAAATAATGATACCATGTCAGAAGCTTTGCTATAGCGTTTCAAAAAAAAGTTGCACCTCCACATTACACTCTAGATGTCAGACGAATCATATCCTGTATGGCGGATAGGTAGACGACGCCCAACGTTGGAATGGCCACTCAGGTCACCCAATATACCCCCCTCGGCTTTTTTTATGGGAATATCTGGAAACCAAAATTTATGCTTTTTAGGCATCTGACGATTAGAACATCAACATTTCTGGGGTTATTTGTCGATATTCTTGAATAATTCTAATTTAATATTGGTTTACAGTTGGAAATGAAGATGTCGCTATTGTCACGACTTTTACACTTCCGTTACTGGAAGACATGTATTGATAGTGATTTTAGTTTATTCTTCAGTCCGTGATTAGGCTTTGAGCTCGCGTACGGAGAACATATACCTTGTACTGATGTACAAATACGCCGAAACCGGTCTACATGTTATTTTGTCCCTTCTAATTGCAAACCAAAAGCCAGTCGACCAAACTGTCAAACGACCTACTATGCCAAAGTCGAGGAACGACGTGGGTGATGGTGGGAATGCTGACCGGATATTGTGGACTGAGGAAACATATGCACACAATTGGCCAGGAAGAACCGCGGAGCACATACTCTGTGAGTGGGAACGCCTAGCAAGAGAGCGTTTTCACATATTCAGAGAAGGAAAATCGGAGGCAGAGAGCTAAGCAAGTGAGGTGGTATCCTGCTAATAGATCTAATAAAAATAATAAAGGTAGATATGGAGATCTTAATCTAGGGAGGACTACAATAGATCTGCAAAGGTCTAATTTAATCTTATCTGTATACTCAAAGGACTAATTTCAAATCTATAAAAAATGATAATTAAACAAGTTAATTTCAAACAAATTATAGTGGTTATACCGGAGCTATTCTTGATTTGTTGTTTATGATGTAAATTAACCTTATGAGACGTTCAGTTATGTAACATTATTTCCTTGATGTGGCAGCTTCACATTTGCGGACATAAATTATTAACACTAACAACTGCCACTATCAAATTAATACACAACGCCAGAGCCACGTCACCGAATACAAGGGAGCACTATTTTGTGTTATACAAATTTAATAACAATATATTAGAATTCATGACTATTTTGTTATTGTTTATCTTTGAATAATTGTATCTGTTTTGTGAAAGAGCCCTAGCCCGTTAATAAAGATAATAGATAAATTCAATGGCTAAAACTGAAACAGACAAAATAAATCGAAATAAGTTAAATATTAATTTGAAATTTCTGTTTACGTACAAGTTATTAATAATGTTACACTTTTGTTTCATCCTGCTGCTATTGTACTCACTTTCTTCTATTTAGTCGATAATGCTCGACCGTATGTTATTTTTGAACTCTATTAAAAATACACATATCTTTATGTATTTTTAACAGCGCCGGCATCAAGACGCAATTACAGTTTTCGACTATTTTATTTTTTATTAACAAAATATAGATTTGGTGGTATCTACATAGAATTGGCAATTCTGGAAGTTACTGCTGATAGCCAAATTTCTTTCCGTAAAGGTTGGCTTATGATTCATTATCTGGGTCTTCAGTTTCTGTGAAGAAATGCGAGATCAAGATGATACGCCCGCTAACATTTTTGAAACCTAATTTTTTGTGGATATTTGCTCTTCTCTAAGTATCCTCCAGCAGCTGTGGTACTCTTCTATCCACTATGGCGCTTCAGCGTAGCTATAGTTAGTTGCTCCAGCTTCTGCTACATTAGTTGCCGACCAAAAATCATCTTCATCATCGAATATTTAGCATATATTCAGCCCACAGTGAGATCGGGGAATTCCTTCATAGTATTTTGAACTCTCGATTGATAGGTTATACTTGCGCGTAATCTAAACATCAACCAATCAAATTTTTGTAAGTCAAAGATTAGGGTTAACGTTTGTAATACATTTAAACGGTTTTTTATTGTGATATTTTGATTAGGATTAATCACAGACCTGCCTTTTTCCCATTTCTTTCAATGTAATGTGTTAGAAGGACATTAACAATCGATGACGCACACCAAGAAGGGTATTATTTCAACCATAACAGGTTTTGCGGTGCCTTTTCAACCTCGTGTAATTTCGTTGACTTTGACACATTCATTAAACATCTTAATACTTATCTCCTTAACAACAAAAGACAATAATAATGTCAAGGTAATCTGGCAGGTGAAAATTAAAAATTGGTTATTGACATAAATGTTTAATTAATGTTCAAACTTTGCAAGAAATATTTATGTACACAGGTTTATTGTTGTACCAAAAAGAGCCATCGTGTATAGCTAGTCTTCCAACTGGCTGCACAGCCATTTCCTATTCTTCTTGTCCGATTAGAGTCAACCCTTGCAAGACGTATTTTCCACTCTGTGGTGGACAAGCGAGAGTTGACGATCGATTGTGTTACGGTCGGGAAATTCATTGTGTGCATCTTATAAGAACAGTTCACGTCAAATAAGAGTAAAATGAAAGTACAAAATTTTGAATTCCATTGTTACCGACAGTCAGATCTATCACAACGTTATAACTTTAATTATTAAACAGTGGGCTGGAATAACTGTTTCTCTGTCTCCAGCACATTTGAATAAGTTTTTCCACCGGCTGTGAAGTTGACAATTATTGCTTCTTCTAGCCAACTGAAAAGTTGGTTGTTTTGCAAGTAGTAAGCACTAAAAGGCATGTTTAACGCCATGACATTCTCTTTCTGTACATACAGAAATACGTTTAAAATAACAGTTTTTTCATTTAGGTTTAATAGTTCAAATTTCGGGAGTTTAGTACAACGTTCACTCATTTTCACGACGCTAACACAAATACAACCCTTCTCAAAGATGGTTACTACAAAACTAAAACTCAAAAAAGTAATATAAGTAGGTATTTATAGTTTACGAGAGAAACATGTTTTTTTTTTTAAATAAATTTCACAGGAGATCACAGTTATTCCTGCGTACTGTATAAAGAAATGCAATAATTATTAGAAAGTAAAAAAGTGACCCATATTCCTTTTTTCAATAATAAATCTCCTTCATAAGTTCTTTTGACCATTATTGACTATTCTTTGCAGACAATGATGTTTTATAAAGTCATTAATAAAGTATGTCGAATAAAATAAAAAAAAACTATAGTGAAGACCGCCCAACTTTCCATCAAAAATAATATTCGCCGCCTTCGAAGTATTACAAAGAATGTCTATTAAATGGACAGGCACGTTTGCGTTGAAGAAATAGAACAGTTTTCGTGAAATGTGAGATTTTTCACTGTCATTCAGGCATTCCCATACACTTCCTATTAATAATATAGAGTTCAGCAAGAAAGTAAGTGTATTTATTTATCTTTCGATATAAGAATTCTAAACGAATAAAGGTTTAAAGAAATAAAGAAAACTCTTCATATTATTCTTATTCTGAAACTTTCAATACATAAAGGCTAAAAAATTATTATAATAGGAAGAAAAAGTGTTTTGTCCTTCGTCACCTTTGACCAAATCGATCTTTTGCTCATTAGAAATAAATAATTTCCAGAGTTGCTTTTAATAACTATTTTCATATCCAGAGCTTTTCACGACCACCGACTATTAGACATTTCTCAAAAACTACATCATTTTATCATTTACATCATCTACATCATTTTACAATTTGGTATTTGCAACAATCAACCATTTTAGTTCGCAATTTGAAAGGACAATATCACTTATAGACTGGTTTCGACGTATTTGAACATCTTTCCAGAAGCAAACTAAAATGGTTGGTTCTATCCTGCAGATATACCAACCCCGTTCAACTTTGAAGCTTAATTCAATATCCTTCGAGGCATATAGCCAGGGAAGAGGTTGTTGCTCCTTAGTGAACGATATTTGTTCTTTGGTTTTCAAAGACTTTGTGAAGCGGTATAATGGTATTGAACTATTACCTTGAAATCTACTACAAGCGATGAAGAAGACGTGAAGAGCAGAGGGGAAAACTCGATTTTTGGTCGAATATAAGTTGACGATAGAATTCCGTGTTTTGAAGGGTGCTGGATCCGATAAGATAACCAGAACTGGGTAAAACCAGGCCAAATGAACTCACATAATCGGCATACAGGGGAAAAACCAGGTCTGGCCAGGGAAGAACCGGGTAAAGCGTTTTATTTTCGTGGTTGTGTGGTTTTAGTGATAGAAGAATAGAAGCTGCTGCTTCGGATGGTAATGCCTACTTCTTCAAAAAAACGCCCAATTACATGTAGGATGAAGGATGTAACTGAAAAGCTGCGAGCCCAGGATCACGAGACAGGTTTCCCTTGCAATTGCAACCGACATCATATACAAAAAGCATGGCTGGTCTGGAATCGGGCTCAAATTAACAGTCTCTGTTGTGACATTGTAAATTTGGCTTAGATTATATATCTTATACAGATCACGCTCCTTTTTTATCGACCGTAGAATTTGAAACGCATGGGCATCGTTCTGTTGATATAACAAGCTCTTTTCTCAAAATCCAGTTTTCTCTCAACTTAACCATCATGACATCACGGTAAACTTTTATGAAGTGAGGGTTTGTGGAAACTAAGAAATGAACAAACACCTAACCTCAGCACGTGTGTGGCGGTCTCTAGTTTGTAGTATTGGTAAAATTAATCTTAATGAAGACGACGCTCAACTTTTGATATAACAATATCATAATCAAAGGATTTGAAGGGATCCAAAGGATAAATGACATTTTGATTAAAACAAACTAAAAGTGAAACTTGGGAAAAAATTATTTTGATGTAAATGTTTAATCCAATAGTGTCCTCTTTTTTAACATGTGTGCTTTAGAGATTTTACAATTAAACATGTTACATGAAGCTAAGCGAAAATGCAAATTATATTTTAAACTGATCGAGAAGTATAAATGTCACTTTTAACATTCCGTTGATTTCGAAGGAATTTAAATTATTTTATTCGAAATTCGAATATTTTAATACGATCGCGCAAAAAATGGTATAAGCATTTCGAACGTTAAGGGTAATACCGGTCTCCAGCAAAATTGCTGTCGACCGGTAAACAACAACAACAACAACTGAGTGCACATTTTGATAATATTTCTGAATATACACGATGTTATAAATATGATTTTCACATCAGTTATGTTTTTTTCAATGGAACACTATGTTTAGTAGTATTTTTAAATTATGCTTGAAAAAAAAAATAAAATAAACTCTTAAAAGGGATCTCCATATCTACATACAGTAAGGGTTCAGTGAATTTTGAATAATAACCCTGAAATTAATGTATTGACAAAAATAATGACCTGAAACTGGGTGGATTCAAACTGAACCTCAGCAATGACGGGTTCACTCACCAGCCACTGTACCCTAGGGAATCAGATGCATACAATCGGTATATTTAGGGAGGATCCTATTTGTCGGCTGTGCACTAAAGAAGAGAAAACAGCCTCTCACATTATATTTGACTGTGAAGCATTATCTCATTGGAGATATAGACTTCTAGGACTAGAACATCCCAGGGAGGATTTCCACAAGAAGGACCTAGTGGAAAAACTTTTGAGCCTGATCAGGGCTACTGGTCTCTTCATTTGAACGGCACAACGAAGACTCCAAGCCTCTGACCGGTGGTGCCGAATCAATTAAACAATCAATTTGAAACTCTAATATCATTCTTGTTTCAAATTATTCACCCTGTATTTTATCATTTCATATTGCAGAAATATTAGTTTGTTTTTTAGTATGTATTAGAATATCAGAGAAATATTTTTTTTTCATTATAATTATTTTAATAACATCGTTTTATTATTAACGTCGTACTGTCTATGTTCCAAGATATGACTAACTTGACAGCTGCGAATCTGTCTATTTCAGTGCATATGACTTACCGTTGGCAAGATTTTTCAACTAAGTACACCTTCATTAAATATTTGGCAATTATAATTTTTAAATATTGTTGTGAAACTATTACTTTATGTAATATTCAAAAGAATTACATTTTAAATTGGTATTTATAAAACAGAAACATCAATAATTAATATTAACTAAGCACAATGACATATACCATTAATAATTCAAGTTGTTTTCTGTACAGATTAAAAATACTGTTTGTAATGGAAATTATTCAGAACAAATAGGTGTTTGCAACTGAAATTATTCATTCTTTTGGGAGGTGTATTGTAGTAGTCGTTAATTATATAGTAGCAGTGAAATTAGAGTGGGCGGAGCTTATCGCAACAGAGACGGCTCTACTTTACTGAATGAAAAGCGCTGGACGTTCGGTCAATAATATATCAAGGTTTCAGTGAGATTTTAAAATTTATCAAATGCCGAATCTAACGTTTCCATAGTCATACTTTCATATAAAGTAGAATTTTACTTGATAGGGACCGAGATATTTTTAGTTTTATTTGAAAATTAATTATTGGGTATGTCTAGAAGAAAACTTTGAATTTAACAGTCAAGTTAACTTTAGGTTTTAAAATGTCAGTTTTATAAAAGTTTCCTTTTAAAAAAAAAAGAAGTAAAATAAAAAGAAGAATAGCCTGAGCATAGAGAAATATTATCTATGGCCTAGAGTGATAAATTAGAAAAATCAAAGTCGTGTAAACACTATAGCCAATCAAAATTTATGGTCAATTTCACCAATCACCCTGTTAATTAATAAAGAAGAGGAGTTGACGCTCATTAGTAGCCACAAGATATCCTCCCAATCAGACGACGAAAGAAGCGATCAACAGAGGAGTTATGTGATTCTAGAGCACAGAAAGATCAATTAAATAGTCAACTCGCTTGGTTAAAACGCCCTGAAATCGAAAAAAAGATAACTTATCTTTTTCTCCCGCATTACTCACTCAACAACACTCAAAAACGATGGCATTCAGGATAATTCCAAGAATTTATTACTCATTAAAGTTTACCAGTGAACAATGAAAACTAAGAATATGAGTGCCAATCCAAAAAAATAATTAATCATTTTTAATTAACTTCTACCCAACAGTATATGTGACAGAATAACTAATTATGCATAGCCAAATTGCATTCTCCTGGAACGCGAAATATTTTTTCATATACAGGGTATACAGAAACTCATGCCAAACGCAAATTACAGAAAAAAGATGTGATTTGATGACCACCCACCATAATTAACCTTTATCCAAAAGTTCCTCACAATGGAGCCAGCCAGATTGTCTAATCGATACTGGATAATCGCCATGAAAGTGAATCCCTTTTTACTATATACCTGCCCTTTGAATAGAAAACATTATAATATTCAAAAATTCACTAAAGTTATTTGGGCCTAAGCCTGAATGTAAAACCAGATAATGACTCTTGAGCATAACCATGTTGGGAACGAACTTCCAACTGAGTTGTTCGAACTATCTCTTATAATCATTTAAATAAACAGGACGACCGAAGACAGTAGAGACTGTAGGGAATAGCAAATTTCGGTGAAATAAATCTTGGATTGACTGGGTAGTTACACACTGAGGATTTAGGTCCTTTCACATTTGATGTATTGTTTCTCTAATGCATTTATGCAGTTGCTCAATTATATAGCTTACACAGAGTCTGTGGATGACATAACTATAAATAGTTACATTTAATAAACATTTTTGGTCACAATAATTGTTTTTCCATAAAATGTAGCCAACATAAAATTTACAGATTCACTCATTCAATTTAGTACCTATTCCACTGGCATAAGCGTAAGGTCTGTGAAAAATTTTGACTCTAGGGACCCAAAGAAATATTTTGGATGTATTTAGTAAGTGTAAGACCATATGGAGCTACTTATTACACAACAAACGACCAAAAGAAAGCTTTTCGTTATACAGAAGTGCGCCGGCACTTAGAGGTGCCGCTAGCACCACACTCTCAGCAGCCATGCAAATTCTTCTGTGCCCAGCTCCGGGCTACTTGTTATTCTTCCTGACTGACTAACTTCAATGATCTCATGTATAGTATTAGCACATTGATTTCCATTTGTGAATGAACGTATCCCCTGGAGATTTAACTAGTTGAAATTAGTTTATGGTCCATATAATTATATTGTCTGTTTGTAGAATTAACTTGGTCTGTTTGGCCATCATTCTCTTTTCGATGGACCAACTTTCTGACGCCACTTCCTTAATCAACTAAAGAATCCCTTCACATGTGCTAACTAACGGTTATTTGAGAAAGGGACAATACAAAACAATTCTAAAATCGTCTCAATGAAGGGAATTAGAGGAAAATTATATTGAGCGATTTTGCGTAAATAAACGGTTGAGGTTATGAAATAGGCTGCATTTGATTCTCCCAATAATTAATATTGGTTGGCAAATTGATAAAGCAAAAACAGTTGTACTAAACTAAACATAATTTGACACGTAATTGGTGCGAGATGAAAACACAATCTTGCATAGTTGCAGACGATGCATAAAAAAATAAATAAAAATTCATGAGATATAAATAGAAACTAATTAAACGCAAATAAGTTGCCGTTTCATTTCTCGCTCCAGTTTAACTACTCGTTAATTATTCAGTTCGAATTTCTGTTCCAATTGCACGGATGCATATTTTTACGATGACGTCGCCACCTCATTTTTTTTCATACCAGACGAATTTTTTGAATTTTATTATTGATTGTAATTTGCGAAACCAATCCTATTGGAAAAGTGACGAGCAGACGTCATTAGCGATGTCGATATTTTTTCCACGATCTCTCAGTAATTTAATTTCAGTTTCTTTTGAATCTCCTCGACATCGGCAAATATTTTTATGAAGCTTTAAAATGAAATCGAACATTCCATTTGAACTGACTTAAATTCAGCCCGTATAAAATTATTGGGTCTTTAATATGACAAAATTACCTCGGCTCACACGTTTCTAAGATATCACCACTAAGTGGTGCTAAGTTAAATTGAGTTTTTATTTATTTTTTCTAAATTCAAGTCGAGATGAGAGCTTTAAATTTTGGAATGTTACATCGAGGGGATTAAATTTTCGGCCCAGTGGTCACCCATCTAATAAAGGCGTTTGATACTTTACCCATGGTCACCCATCCAAGTACTGACCGCGTTTGACACTGCTTCACTGTAATTATCCCATCAGAAGTTACCATTGTCAAGAGGAGAGTAACTGGCAGTGGTTTTAGCCCCCACTCTTGTTTTAAAACGTGAATGAGTCGAATGTGATAGTTTTAGTTGTGATTTGTCGTGGCCGTGAATCATCATTTGATTCCCTTCCTTTTTTTATTTGCGAAAGTTGAAAAGAATAAATCTCATGATAAGCTTCCAACCGAATATTTGTATCTATGGGAATCTCTCAAATAAAACTTGGCTTGACAAATATTCCAAGAGAATGAAACTATTTAATAACATATAAATTGAATGGAGGAGGCTTTTAGTTGGTGAAGATCCATACTAAGCGGTGAAATAAAACACTTTGATTTGTTTAAATCTTCTATATCTATCTATCTATCTATATCTAGAAACTCCATTATATAAAAAATACAGAAAACTTTCATACAAACACGTTTGGATTTAAAAACATTATCTTTTGAGGTTATATTGTGACATTTATAACCAATTATGGTAAACACTTCATTTTAGCGAGTGAACAACCGCATATAACTGCTGGGTTTATAACCAGCAGCCCTCTAAAAATCATCTAATGTCTTGTTTACCCACTTCCTCCTTCAGCGGTTGTAGCATCTCGGGATATCCAAATTATTACGGAAAACGTGCTATGGTTAATAATTAGAGTCATTCAAATTACCGAAAGTAGGTAGATACAGAAAGTCTCTGTCGCAACGTAGGTAAACATTTTATACGGCTATCGCTTCACAAACACATTTTCATTTATTTATAAAATTCAAACAAAATTGAAATTGATTATTCAAAATATTTGATTAGTTTCATCAACGCTGTGGTCCGAAGGTACATTAAGTGCATTTTTTAACCAAACATTGTTTTTGGGGTGAGTTGAAAATTTTGGAACCGTTTGCGATACTTGACACTATAGTATGTACAAAAAGTACGAGAAGTAATAAACCCTAATTAAGTA